>CAJNDV010015447.1:0-19820 GCA_905221635.1 Symbiodinium sp. CCMP2456 | reverse complement strand
CCTAAAACCCTAGAACCCTAAACCCACTCAAGTCTGAAACCAAGAGCTTGGGACTTCAGGCCTTCAAGAACTTACGAGTTTGGGACTCGGGTGCTGCGACTTTTTAGGCTTTTTCTTCTTTGAGTGCCTTTTTGGTTTAGGGTTTAGGCGGGTTTAGGGTTTAGGGCATGACTTAGGGTTTAGGGTTTGGGTTTTTTCTTTGAGTGCCTTTTTGGTTTAGGGTTTAGGGTTTAGGGTACCACTTAGGGTTTAGGGTTTAGGGTTTAGGGTATGACTTAGGGTTTAGGGTTTAGGGTTTGAGTCAAAGAGGCATCAGGGCGTCGCGCTCTTTTTCAGCTTTGGGCGCTGCGTCGTCATCGCATCGACGGAGCTTGACCTTGCAACTCCCCAACCTCTAAGCCCTAAACCCCTAAACCCTAAACCCTAAGCCGTTATCCGCCGTAGTGCAAGCTGATGCTTCGCCTCTTTGTCGCTTGTGGGACAACGCAGCGGGATGTATTATTTGGGGTTTTGGGCTGGGTGAGAGCTTTGGGGTGGGTTTAGGGTTTAGGGTTCCGACTGTCGGAGTAGAAGTTTGCGAGAGCGACTGGGATCAGAGGCGACAGAAGCAAAGAACATATTTCAAGTGTCCACAGTCATACACTATGCATCGCGTGACCCCAGTGCCAAAAGAAGCCCATCCCATGTTACCTCAGACAGCACACCCTCAATCCTGCGCCCTGACTTTGGCGTGTGTAGACCCTTCGTCTGTTTCATCGAATTCAAACCATGTTGCTCCAGGAAGGCTTTTCTCAACCCTGATACCCTGAAAACCCCGAACCCCTGCAAACCGAAAACGCCTAACCCTAAACCCTAAACCCTAAACCCTCAACATCCCTCAACCCTAAGCTCTAAACCCCAAAGCCCTCTGATGCCCCGTCTCTTCGGGCGTTCCTGGATGGTGGGACTGGAGGTTCTCAAATCTCTGGGCCTCCTTAGGTCGATGATGGGTATCAAAGCCTTCTAAAATTTAGGGTTTAGGGTTTAGGGTTTAGGGAAGCTGATACTAGTACTAAGACTACTACCAATACTAAGTCTGATGCTAATTCTGATAGGAATACTAAGACGAATACTGATCATGGAATCAAAGGCAGCCACCATGACCATGACCATCATGATCATCATACTCACCTTGCTGGGGCGTAGAGTTTAGGTGAGCTCGCTTGTGGGTAAGATGCCGGTGGAGGCTCTGGAGCCTAGAAGGTGTAATGTAGAGGCCTTAATAATTAGAATAGGGTTCTGGGGGTCCTTGATATATGTCTTGTGTAATATACCCTAAACCCCATTCTAATCATTACCCTCAACCCTAAACCCTAAACCCCCCCAGATTAGAACAGTGAACAGGCTTTAGGACTTTCGGGTTCGGACTTCTCTTCGACTTCGACGTTGTGGGCTCGAGTCATATGGGTCGAGAGTTTAGGGTTTAGGGTTTAGGGGTTTGGGGTTATTTGGGGGTTTAGGGGTGAACGGGTCGCTGACAAATAAGGAGCGCGCTGAAGAGCCTAGTCTGGGCTTCTGATCTGCAAAGCCTCAACTGCAGCAGCGAGAGAAGTTGTGGTCAGCCAAAGCAATTGCCATAACAATCAGAATCATCAGTCGCCAGTGCCAACCAGAAACAAGCATAACAAGAGTAACTAGCGACAGACTGATGAGAATCGTACCCCCTACAGACCCTGAACCTGCCTGTTGTTCCGCACCTTAGCCCCGAAACCGTACTGGAAGCTCTAGGAACTGAGCCCTCAGCACCTTCTTTTCAAGAGCCTGTAAAAACCCTGAAAAAGAACCCTGTATCCCTTGATGAAAAAACATCAACGCCTAATCAAAGCCCGACAGAGCCAGCAAGTGTGAGCCCGCCACTTTTTTGGAGTCTACCATGAGGCGACCACCTTCCAAGAGTGTAATTTGGGGCTGGGCGGGGGAGGGGGGAGGGGTCCGGGATGTTTGTGCTTTAGGGCATCAGGGATCTGACATTTTGGGTTCAGGGGTTCAGCATCCTACTTTGAATTCATGACCTGGACTTTAAATGGTAGTCCTATTGACTAGCCTGTGCTGACCGAGACTGGTCGCATGGTTCTGTGCCAATCCATCCCTATTCAGCACATGCAGCAGAGTTTCGTTGGCATGACAGCCCCCACTGTCGCGGGCAGTGGAGGCAGTGTAATTATACAAGGGGGAGAGGGCACTCCATTTGTGAACAAGAATCTTCTCCAATACTTGCCACAACACCACGAACATACAACAGAACAGCCCGAAGCCCTTGTCACAAGCCCAAAACCCTGAGCATGAATCCACACATCGACGAGTGACGCAGCGCGAGAAGGAAGCCGAAACAATCGGGAAGCCTGTGAAAGCGCGTGGAAGTTTGGATGGTAGTGCAGGGGCCGTAATCATGAGAATACGGTTTTGGGCCCATGATACTACGCTAATACTAACGAACCCCCAAAATAGTAGTGGTAATTATTTTAGGGCCCTCTATTCATCTCTGAAAGCCCTCCAACTCCTCCAGGTGCCTTCCAGGTGCCGGGTTCTCGCTTGCAGCTCTGAAAACCAAGGTCCTGTGTTCGCGGACAGCCAATGAAACAGGAGGTTCCTCTTCCAGATACTAATCCCTAAACCATAGTGTAGGGTTCAGGCTGTCGGGTTAGGGGTGTAGGGTTCGGGGTTTTCGGTTCGGGCTGTAAGGTGTCGGACGGGTTTCGGGTTAGGGGATGGGTGCCTGCTGAGCAACAGAAGCGAGGAAGCAGAACTACAAGTGCCGAGGAGCATGCGTACTCGTATCAGGGTCTGCGAGCAGGATATCCCCAGACCCAAACCCTACACCCTAAACGGCCCTGAACCCAAAAAACAAAACCCTGAAACCCAAAGCACAAGTTGGCGAAGTTCTGAAACCTTTTGCACCAAGAGCCAAACCTTCATTGCCGGAACACCCTAACTGCACACTAAAACCTAAGCTGTAGCGCGACCAAGCGGGGCCTGGAGATTTTCCAGGAATCTCGGCATCATCCTCCACCGCACATTTCGCACAAACGGCTTAGCTACACTGCGAAGTCAGGTATAGGGGCCTCAATGACTAGAATAAGGCTTCGCAGTAGATCCCTAGCTCAAGTACGGCTCAGTGTCCCCGTCCAACTTAGGCCAGGTGCCATGGATCCCGAAACCCTCCTGTAGTCACGAGAACTGTCTTTCGGTCAGAGGTTTTGGTGGCTCGGGGCAGTACGTTGGCTGGTGCCGACATGTAGGAAATCGTTCTTCCAGCGCGGGTACATACAAGTACTGAAGATGTAGTGAGAGTGCAGTGGGTTGAAAAGATCAGAGGCGATGCTCTCAAATTACAGCAAGCCTTTACACTCTATGATTATCACTACGGCCTGCCATTGCTGAAAGCACCAGCAGTTCTGCTGCTGCTGAGGATGAAGATGATGGTTATGCCTATCATGGTGGTGGTGAAGATGATGACGATGATGATGATAATGATGGTAATGATGATGATGATGATGATGAAGATGATGACAACAATAATCGGGCAATGTAGTCTGTACGTACATACATTCATTCATTCATCCATCCATTCATTCATTCATGCATACCTACATACATGTGCCTGCATACTCATGCACGTACATGCATACATACATATATGCATCCATGCAGGCATGTATGCATACATACGTATACATCAGTACATACATATGTACCTACTGACGTACGTCCATGTGTACGTGCATACATGCATCCGTACATACCTACCTACATATCGGTGCCTCTGATAGCTGCAACCCCAAAGCCTGCGAACCCCGCAGCTCTAAACCCTAAACCCTAAACCCAGAACCCCTAAACCCTAAAACTCCCACAACATGAAGGAAATCCTAAACCGTCTAGACCGGGGCTTGGGGAAGGCAGATTCCAAGGCTTCGGCGACTCGAGCAGTTCTGCGAAAGAGATGGGCGTGCCATTAACGAACTGATGGTTCACTCCGCGATGCGCCTAAGAAGACGCAGAGGAGCTTTTCATAGCATATTTCTGCAGTTCAAGGCTACTGGTAGGGTTCAGGATTTGGACTGACTCTTAAAGGTTGTTATAGGGAGCTTGGGATTTTGGTTGGGTGGTTTAGCGTTGTCCGGCTCGGCTTGAGGAGACTGAGGATGCGCCAAAAGCACGCGATTTGAGACATCTGGAGCCCGTTGGCACATGGCTCGAGATGATCTGCAGTCTCGAGAGGTTTAGGGTTTAGCGTTTAGGGTTTGGGGTTTAGGATTGACTACGAACGTCTGCTGAACTCAATCCTTTTTCACATTGTGGAAGCCCTCTTGCCCAAGAGGAGCAACTCAGAATGCCATAGTTTTGAGCCCTGCAGGGTAGGATTGCTGGCTCACCCGAGGACCCCAAGCGGCCTACGTGTGAGTTGAAGACACCGGGTTGGCATCGACTAGACAATCAAATTTCCCATGGCCCCCAGCCCCTGTTGCTTCTTAAGTCTCTTAAGGCCTCAAGAGAATGATAAAACCTAAACCCTAAACCGTGTCTATATGGCGGCGGTCTCTGCTGCTGCTACAGCCGACTCCAGGGCTGCTGAGCAATGCAAGTTGCCTTATCCTCGTACACTTCTGATGTTTAGGGTTTAGGGTGTAGGGTTTAGGGTATGTTTTCGAGCTGTTTCGGTCCAGGGCGCATAATACCACCATGAAGCAGAGCTATCACCCCAGTTCTCCACCTGGTGCTGCGAGTCAACTATGACCTGTGCGGAGACCATGCCATCAAATGAGCACGAGGAATTCAGGAATTCAGGAAGTGCGGACTTAATGCGAGCACCTGGTAGGGCCGGTCGGGTCTTACTTGCAGGGGGATACCCGGATACCCTCGTATCATGCAGTTCAGGATCTGCAGGAAGTGTTTGTTGAGCAGCAGTGAGCTGCTGCACAGGAACAAAACTGTAACAGTCTCTGGAGCTTGGAAGTGGTAGACGCGCAGAACGCATGCGCGCATTCCCGCACGTGCCACGTGCTACGACTCTCATGTCAGCAAAACGCTCTGAGCGCCCAGCATGTGTCGGAAACTCGGGTATTTCTCGAACCTTGCAAACTATCGGATAGGAATCTACTGGGACCTGGGACTGGGGACACTGCAACACCGGGGTCTCAACGATTAGAATCGGATTTTGGAATACATTGTAATATAGTTGTATTAAGGAACCCTAAGGAACAATCTCCACGACTCTGCTTAACAGCCACAAAACAAAGCAGGAACATTTCCGATCCCATTCTACCTGCAATCATTTTACCACGTTCTGCAGGGAAGCACAGGCATCTAACCATTCGAAACCAACGAGGCCTTTCCGCAGCCACACAGCCCTCAAACCCTGAAGCGCAAGCCGAGACTTCTGCAGCGACTTGGAAAACCACCATCCTGATATTACGGCTGAGCCTTTGAACCCAAGGATCACCCAACACCGTTACCCTAAGGGTCCAAGTGCCTGGTGGTCATATACTCTCCCAAATATTAACCTAAAAAACTACTATCCGCAACCAAAGTACCCTATTATTGGGTCCTTTGGACCCTTAGGGTTAGATCGCAAACGCCATGCAAAGCCTCCGAAACTGCCCACAACATGGAATTCTTTAGGAGGCTCGCAGAGCTAAAAAAAGAACTTCGGGCTCCCTATCAAGAAGATGGGACTACGGTTTAGGGTTGAGGGTTTAGGGTTTAGGGTTGAGGGTTTAGGGTTTAGGGTTTAGGGTTGAGGGTTTAGGGTTTAGGGCCAAAGACCCCAAAGCCTTCTTAACGCCTCTACATTAGACACCCCACTGAGCCGTAAGCTGCTACAGCACCAACCGCAAAGCCCAAATGCTGCAAAACCAGCGAATCTGAACCCAAACTGCTCAATCTTGAGCTTCATACGAGATAGATTTATCTTAACCTGCTGGAGCCTAGCTTCTGGAAGACCATAATACAGACTTTCTCGGTACTCCACAGAATTGGGTTGAGGGTTTAGGGTCCTTTAAAGGATCGGGCTGATTACTTATATTATTTGGTAGTTTCGGCTAAGTCCTGATGCAGAGCTCACCGTAAACCGGGAGGGTGAGGCACCGGCCAACGAGGCAAAGCTAATGGAAGCCTCACTTCTTTCGTTCTCTGCCTGCGTGGCTCTGAACTTCTGGGCGGTTTAAATTGGGGTGTACCTACAACCCTAAACCTTAAATCCTGAAAGCCGCAAACCAGATGATTCAGAGGGCTTTGGGCGTTACGGCTGTGCGTTAGAGATCCGGAGTTTGTCGGCTCTTCAGAAAAGGCTTTGTCTAATATGATGCTAAGTACTGTAGATCTTTTCTCAACCGTGGCTCAGGTTTAGGGTTTAGGGCCTAAACCCTAGATGCCAGGCGCAAGACATTCTAGGTTCACTACATTGAAGTTGTATGGACCAACTCGCCGCCAATGGCAAACCTTTCAGGGAGTTCAGACCCATGTACTGATTGAGACCCGCAGGCTACGGTTTTGGGTTAGGGCCTGGTGTACGGAGTGCCGAATTTGCCCTGTTAATTACCGCCGACATGTGGCTGGATATACCGATTTGGATCCTGTTCATGGCAGGCAATGGGGCCGTTATCATGAGGATCCGATTGCAGTTGAGAGCCTATATGGGAGTTTCTGAAAACAAGGGGTATCTTATTTTGGGGTCCTTATAATAAGGATCCTACTATTTAGGGTACTATATTAGGGTCCCTATTCTCTGAAACCCCCAAATGCAGATCCCGGTGCGCGCCTCTTTCATGCACTTGCCCTTGAATTTGTCAACGAGCTTTTCGATCAGCGTGGACTCATGCGCCTCGACATCTGAGCCGCCACAGGACTCCCCGTCGCTTGCAGGTTACAAGTGGTGTGTATATATATATATATATGATTATGTATATGTATATGTATAAATAAGGGTCTTAATGTCTCAATAATTGGAAAAGTTGTTTATGCTATCAGGGCTTTGAGCGGGTTTCATCGGGTTTAAATGAAGGGGCCTTCGCAACCAGAATGGGATTTTGAGTATAATCTGGTGCAGCTTGTAGCCTAATGAAGAAAAGTATTTCTAGGTATTAAACCCTAAACCCTAAACCCTAAATTCCGACCCGCATGTCATACCACAAAGGCCCAGTGTGCAGCCACGGTGCACCATGGCGCTAGCAGCCTGAGCCCCCTCAACCCTGAATAACATAAGGGGCCTAATTTTAACTACCACTACAGTTTTGAGGGGTTCCTTAATATATTTATCGTATAATGTACCCCAAAACCCTGCTCCAATAATGCCCTCGCGTTTTGGTGCATGACCCGCACATCCAAACCCTCACCGGCACACAGCATCGCCACTGGGTTTCGGGCACGCCACTTCGCTGCCAGCTTTTCTCTTGACTTGTGCTCTTCCCTGCAGTGTGGAGGGGATACATAAAGCTTTAAACACCTGGAAAAGCCTAGTGAAACCGTGAATTACCTCAATAACACCTCATGAATCTGTGTAACATAAGTCCTATAGAGATCTTACAAGACCGTGCAAAACAATAACTAAACACCATCTAAAACTGATTCTACTTATGCTCCTGTCAGATGTGTGGAGGATGTGGGCTTTCTCGTTGCGGGCATCGGCTCGATCGAGTCTTGCAGCCGGACGTGTGTAGAACTGTGGTTTCGACGTCAGGGTTTAAATCCCTAACCCCTAAACCCTAGACCCTAACCCCTACACCCCTAAACCGCGAACCCTACGCCCTAAACTGCCCAAACCCGAACATACAACAAGGCAGACCGGAGACCGGCAAAGTTGGCACGCCCTAATCCCTAAACCCGAAGCCCTGATCTCTGAAACCTAATGTAAGGGCCTTAACAACTAGAGAAAGGTTTCGGGGCCCCTGATACTATGGCTGTAATAAGGAAAACCAAAATGTTATTGGTGATTATTTAGGCCCGTACATTATTCGCCAAGCCCTAATCCCTGAACCCTGGCCTTCGACCCTAAACCCTGAACCCGAAACTCCCTAATATAGGGGCCTTAATAATTAGAATGGGGTTTTGGGTGCCTTATTATAACAATCGCATAATCTACCCCAAAACCCTAAGACAGCTAGACAATTGAATCATGCACAAGGCATCTTTCGCCGTACTCGCCTCAGACTTCGGTCCGCATTACCCCAAAAGCCCCATTCTACCTATAGTCTCCATTGTAGTTCCTTTTTTTGGTTTAACCAATTTTATATTAAGGATTGTATAAGGTATCCCCAAAAAGGAACTACAATGGAGACTACAGGTAATTTTTAAGGCCCTAAAACCCTTGTAGTAGCCCGTACAGAACTCTGTCAGGAGCCCTTTGAGGCTTTAAGGGAACACCAAAACCCTATTCTCATGATTAAGGCCCCCACATGAATCCCTACTTGGAGGTTCATGGGTAGTTTATAAGTAGGGCTATAAGTAGGGTAACTATAATTATAACCCCTATCAGGGGACTTATAACCCCACTTATAACTACCCATGAACCTCCAAGTAAACCCATTTCATGAGCCTTTAAGGAACAGTGTAAAGGAACACCGAAACCCTATTCTAATTATTAAGGCCCCTACCTTAATCCCTGAACCCTAAACCCTAAACCCTAATCCCTAAACCCCTGAAGGCACCTCTTGTCTCCGACGATCTTTGTCAACTTCTCTGCGAAGGACCTGAGAGCTGCCACGATCCGCGGGCTTCGAGGGTGTGGGGTTACGGCTTTGGCTGAGGGTCTAGGGTTTAGGGTTTAGGAGGGTGTCGGGTTACGGTCTAGGGTTTAGGTTTTAGGGTTTAGGTCTTAGGGTTCAGGGTCTAGGGCTCAGGTTTTGGGTTTAGGTTTTAGGGTTTAGGATTTAGGGTTTGGGGTTGAAAATAGGCGCTGTTGGGTGGGTAGATTATGGGATATGACCGTTCATGAACAAGAAGGAACCTGAAGGAATACCAGTCCTGATTTCAGGGCTTGGGGTTGAGGGTTTAGGGCCTAGGGTTGATGGGTTTATGGATTTATTGCTCAGGGCTTGGGGTTGAGGGTCTAGGGCCTGGAGTTTATGGGTGTATGGAGTTGTTGTTCAGGGTTTGGGGTTGAGGGTTTCGGGCCTGGGGGGTTATAGGTTTATGGAATTATTGCTCAGGGTTTCGCAATTAATTTAGAGCCCAGAAGCAGCAAGCATCGAAGAACCCTAAACGCTAAACCCTAAGATGGTGCTTGGGGTATATAAGAACTACTGGGTTTAGGGTTTGGGGTTTAGGGTTGGGGTATACAAGAACTATAACAATGATGATGAGAAAAGAGAATAATACTATTGCTAATAGCAAGAAGAAATAACAGTTACGATAAAAAAAGAGAAAAGAACAAGTCGTCATCATCATCATCGTCCCGGCTCTAGAAGCAACCTGACGGGAGTAGCACTGCTCACTTTCCCTAAGACGATCGAACATCGTCCCAATCACCCTTCGACAGCCACAACAACCGTCATATTGGGGCCTTAATAATTACCTATACGATTTTTTTTTGGGGGGGGTTCCTGATTATCGTTATAGTATAATATGTCCCCAAACCCTGTTCTAATTATTCAGGCCCCTACAGTAAACAAACCTGTAGAGCGAATGCAACGCGTGTCGCCGACCCAAGACCCCGCAATGCCTCAACCCGACGGCCTTAAACCCGCAACCCTGCGACCCCTGAGAACCATAAACCCTGAACTCCCTAACTAAACCCTAAACCTTAACCCTAAACTCCCTAAACCCTAACTAATCCTTAACCCTAAACTCCCCCGACCCCCCCCCAAGGCAAGAGAGAACTCGGTTCGCGAGCATCTCGGAGCGGCCACCCGCCGTAGCACCCGCTGCCTTGCTCGGACAGAAGGGGTTTGGGGAAAATATCGGGGCCTTAATAAGTACCCATAGGCCCCATAGTAGTTCCTTTTTAGGGTTACCTTATAGGATTCTATATATGAACCCCGAAAAGGAACTACTTTAGGGCCTATGGGTAGAATAGGGTCTAGGCTTTTTGACTCTTAAAGGTTGCTATAGGGAGGGCTTCCCAGGATTCTTGGGGGTTTGGTGGGATGCTTTAATGTAGGGGCCCTAATGATTAGAATAGGGTTGTGGATATATAGTACCATAACTATAATAAGTAACCCCAAAACCCTATTCTAATTACTAAGGCCCTTACATTATGCTACACTACAGCTGCAGAATGTACGAGGATAAGACTCTAGAAGGTACTATCTTGAATTTAGCAGTTACTCCTGAAAAAAGAATATATGGGTAGTTGTCAAAATTAGGGTCCCTTTTCGGGTACCCTAAATAATAGGTGCCGTATTATAATAAGGACCCAAAAAGGGACCATAATTTTGACAGCCACCCATATGCCAGGATTATACTAGGAGAATCAGGACAAGGCGCTATAACATCATGTAACCCAGCCCAGGGCAAGGCAACACGACACAGTGCAACAAACTTAAACAATTTGCTAGGATAACGGTTTAGGGTTTAGGGTTTAGGGTTTAGGGTTACTGTAACAAAGCTAACACAGCTTCATACTGTACTAGGATATGGTTAAATGATATACGAGAAAGGTTATATCAGCTACTAACAAGAGAGAGACAGAGAGATCATACGCTAAGATACAGTTGCTAATGTTACATAACCCACCAAAGTGCCTTGATTCCCGGGCTCAGTGGGTGGATCATACTATCGTTGTACTACGGGGGCATCAGTACAAAATAATCCGGCCAGAAGGCGGAAACAGTGGCGAATTTTCGGCATTCGGGCTCCCTACTGTTGATGATATAAATCCTGCCTCACCTTAAGGGCCCAAAAACTATGGGAATTATGGTATATTCCTTGTTATGGCAAATGCAGGATTTATATCATCAACCGTAGCTCAGTCTAGGCACTGTCTGGCGTCGAAAGCCAATCCCCAGAGGCCTCGAGGCCGAAAACTAACCTCTTAGCCTTTGCAGAAAATCAGCACAGCCCGAGTCTGGACCCTATCAGTCAGACGATCCTCACTTTACACGGTCCTCCCCATAGCAAGAGATACCTATAAGGACCTGTAACCGTCGAAAACTGCTTCTACCAAACCAAAGATGATTCCTCTACACGCCAAAAAGCAGGCGGTCTCGAGTGAACCCTGCAGCCCCTGCAAGGCTCTGCATCTGAGGAGAAGCCGCGAACGCGTTGAGGACGACATAGGTTTCATGGTTAAGGATGCTGCAAGGTTTGTCGCTTCGAAGGTCACAAAGGTCCAGGAAGCGACGCCGAACTTTTGCCATCAGAAAAGCTATGAAAAAACCCTAAACCCTGAACCTTAAACCTTAACACCTGAGGCGTAGCTTGTTTTGTGCACGCCTTCTCCTCGCTGCCACTGCGGCTGCGACTGCGATCGCGACGACGGTTTGGCTTTTTGCCTGGATGAAAGACTGGGCCAACATAGTTTATATCGCAAGATGTGATGCACCCGTACGTACAAGCATCCAAACATGCAAACAACCATCCATCCATCCATGCATGCATGCGTGCATATGCATGCATGCATGTACATGTGTACAGGAGCACACTGTTTACTTTTGTATCTCTCCATCTATGAACTTACCCACTTGTGCACCTACCTACACCTGGCTGTCTGTCTGTCCGTCCTCACACATACAGGTACAGCAGAAATACATACGTACACTGTACCCATCCATCCAACCATCAATCCATCCATCCACCCACCCAGCCGTCCACATGCATGCATGCATGCATGCATACATACAAAGAGACGAGTCCTATACATACCTATATATATATATACTATACTATATATATATATATACACAGACACATTTGTATCTGTACATAGTTGCTCATTTACTTGCTGACTTGTTCGTTGGCTTGTTTGCTTCCTTGTTTCGAAACACAATGAGACGGCGGTTCAGGGCCTGGGGTTAGCAGTATTTCTGATTATGCCACACTGCCTTGTGCAACTCCTCAAACCTTCGCACAAACATTCATACAGGCACCAGCCGACCTGGCCAGCGATGCAGGATCTTTCACCATGATCCTCCCTCCATTCTCTCCATCCCTGCCGTCGATCGGGCCTGACATCAGCGTCCCTGGTGGCGCTGGGTCCTGAGGCAAGGAACTTGGAGGTGCCAGCATGCATGTTCCAGCTAGACAGATGGACAGATGCGCAGTCGATAGAGAGGTAGATGGATAGATAGATGGCCAGGTATGATAAATAGAAAGAAGGATATATTCAGATAGATAGATGGATCGATAGGTCCGGGAAGATAGATAGATCGATAGATGGGTACATGCATAGACTGCATAGACACAGAGACTGCAACCCCTCAGCAACAGCGTCCTCGTGCACCAGGCCCGTCGCACAACACACCTACACCTACACATTTGAGAACCTCTCAAGGCTGCGCAGGGACTTTGGAACAAAAGCCTTGGGATGGAGTTGGAAAAGTTTAGGGTTTAGGGTTTAGGGGTCAGGGATGAGTGGGCTTCTAAATTGGTCTTGGGGTAGGTTAGCAGCTCTTGGGCCGTGGGTGTGGGCAGGTGATGCCTAGCATTCACTAGACCCTAAACCTTAAAAATCATCAAACCACAAGCTTGTGTCGGGATTACGACTTCCAGGTGGGGCGCGTGCGCTTCGGATGTTCCACAAGGACACCCGACGATACAGTTCCACGTCCACAGGCGACTTGTAACTCTTGTTGCACACACCGAACAGAGACTGTCAACGGCACGCCCTGACAAGCTCGGAACACAGTCTGCAACAAACCCCCAACTCATTGCTGCAGTTTTGTAGGTATTCTGCACATCCACTCAGTGGCATTCATGTTAAGAAGATGCCAGTCGAAGCATGCTACGCCACATGCTGCCTTGATCCCCGTTCTTATGAACACCAAACCTGCAGCAATTAACTTCGAAATGCCAGGAGTCCGGTGGTTTCTGGGGTCCAGTGCAACAACTCAGGATCAAGGCTTTCAGGGTTGGGGGTGCGGGGCTTCAGGGTTTCAGGGTCCATAATCAGAGTTTATTGAACGTCCGTCCTAACCTCTGTGAAGTGGCAATAGAAAACGGTACAAGATGTATGATTTAAAACCAGAGACGGATTCTATAGTTGGACTACGAGAATATTCCTGGTATGGGTACCATAATCCCTACGAAGCCCACGTTTCGGGTTTGGGGTTCATCCCTACTGAGACCCAATTTGCTAGAACCCTGTTGGCATCCACTTGTGGCCTGTGCCTTTTGTTCTCTTTGACTCTCTTTGGTGCTGCGGCGTCATCGCACCCTCGCACAGCATGACCTTGCAGTTCTGCATGCTCGTTTTAAGGACACGTGAAGCCTAAACCCCAAACCCTAAACCCTAACGGTGCGACTAACTGGCGGTCCCATGGTTGGCCTTATATCTCCCTCACGGGATCGGATCTGAACGCAGAAGCCCTAAAATCCAAACCCAACCCCCTACGCATGTGAGATATGCATATACATTATATACAGCCACATACATACATACATACATACATACATACATACATACATACATACATAGAGTACTACATTATTACAGTAAATACATACATACATACATATCTACATACACACAAAGAAGTTTTGGAGAGTTGGAGTGACCTGTTTGGCCAGAAACAGTTCCTCAACCGCTATAGTGTAGAGACTAATGAAAAACTCAGCTTTGCGGATGCGAGAAACCAATGCAACAAGATGATCACTCCCGAAAATGGCATGGCTTAGCAGACCTTGGCGCATATACCCGAAAGGAACCTGCCGATCTCAGAACGAAACCTGTTAGCAGCCCGCAACGCTTGTAGACTTCCACTTTAGGACTCTTTGCATATCGACACAAATGCGAGCTTGTTGAAAACCAGGGTTACCTTGTTTGGGGGCCTTACAAGAACAATGCCACCCTTCAGGAAACGTAGGGTCTATTCGGGAACATGCTCCAGCAGCATTGCCCTACGCCCTAAACCCTAAACCACTGAAACCCCAAATCTACCCATAGACCCCATACAGTAGTAGTTCCTTTTTGGGGTTACCGTATAGGATTCTAAATATCAACCCCAAAAAGGAACTACTTCAGGGCCTATGGGTAACCCCAAACTTCCTAAGCCCTTACACCCCAACGGATGATAACAAATGTAAATAGTAAAGCTCATGGACGCTCTTGGAGTTCGGAAAGAACCTGATAGGGGTCTTAACAATTGGTACGGGGAAATGAGAACAAGGTTTCGAGCTTTTGGGCAGTTATTTTACATTATCAGAATAAAGGAGATAAAAGGGGATAATAGTATACTGATGATGAGTTATGGCACCCATATACTGTCGAGCTGCAGTTTGGCATCTGTGAGGATGAAGTAGCACCGACCACGAACTCTGAAGCGTCACGCCAAGCCTGGACCGAGGCGGAGACCAATTACAACCTAGGCAACGGTGCTTTGAGAAATTCCAGCTGCATCTTCCTGCAAGGGCTGGGATCGCAGGAGCGCCATGCTCCATCTGCCACCTGCTTGCCAGCCTTCGTCAAGTTCACCGCTATGGCGCATTCCTCATTCCACCTGTGGCACTCCAGGAACAAGTAGCCTTGCTTCTCATGCGGCTTCGGCCGAGCTGGCAATTGGGTAATACCCTGCGCTTTCCGGAGCCAGGCGGCATCTTTTTCCCGGGCCACCACAGGTTGCACGGCGAAGCTTCTGACAACCTTTGGCCTACTCGGGCAATCATCGAACTGGCTGTGTTTACATTTGATGCAGCTGAACGGAAGGGCAGTCTTGCAGTTTCGGGACACCAGATGCCAGTGGTCCACCATTGCCAAGCTTGTACTGGTCAGCTTACGCAAATCAAAGTCTGCCATCGATGGCACAGGCGCCAGATACACGGAATCCGATCGCGCACGGACCCAGGCGTCGTAGCGTATGCCAGCCAACGGCTCATAGACCTTTTCCACATAAGTAAAGGCCTCGACTACGCGCCTACACTGAGAGAACCTTCTCTCTGAAGCACCTGACACGTTCCAGTACGTAGTGTCGTTCCAGTAGTTAGGCATGTCTTGCTTGCTTAAGCAGCTTTCATGCTTTGGCATCGGATAGGCTTCAGGCATCAACTCTATGTGAACAGGCTTGAGTATCTCTTTGCACTGCCTCAGCTCGTTCACATCATGCCTCTGACCGCTCACGTTGTGTCCCTTAGGACCTGCATCAGTCAAAGAAATGAACAAGAAGACATCCACGTGCCATTGAACAGATCCTACCCTGTGTTGGCGCAGGCCATCTACAAGGTTGGCTTTCATATTCTGGCAAACAGCTGGCCAAACCAGCGTCCGAGCACTGCCGATGATCAGCACGGCCACCCGACGTTCGATCCGTTCACTAGGCAGTTCCGCTTTGAGAAATTCCAGCTGCATCTTCCTGCAAGGGCTTGGATCGCAGGAATGCCATGATCCGTTCACGGTGTAGTTGCCAACCTTCGATGTGTTAATCTGTCTGGCACATTCTTGAAGCCACCTGTCGCACTCCAAGAACAAGTAGCCTTGCTTCTCATGTGGCTTCGGCCGAGCTGCCAATTGAGTAATACCCTGCGTTTTCCGGAGCCAGGCGACATCTTTCTCCCTGGCCACCACAGCTTGCACGGCGAAGCTTCTGACAATCTCCGGTCTATTCGGGCATTCGTCAAACTGGCTGTGAACGCACTTGATGCAGTTGAACGGAATGGTAGTCTTGCAATTTCGGGACACCAGATGCCAGTGGTCCACCATTGCCAAGCTTGTACTGGTCAGCTTACGCAAATCAAAGTCTGCCATCGAGGGCACAGGCGCAAGATACACGGAATCCGATCGCGCACGGACCCAGGCGTCGTAGCGTATGCCAGTTGCTGGTTCGTAGACCTTCTCCACATAAGTAAAGGCCTCGACTACGCGCCTACACTGAGAGTACTTTCTCTCCGAGGCATTTGCCACGTGCCAGTATGAAGTTTGGTACGAGTACTGAGGCATGTCTTGCTCGCTCAAGCACTTTTCATGCTTTGGCATCGGATAGGTTTCAGGCATCAACTCTATGTGAACAGGCTTGAGTATCTCTTTGCACTGCCTCAGCTCGTTCACATCATGCCTCTGACCGCTCACGTTGTGTCCCTTAGGACCTGCATCAGTCAAAGAAATGAACAAGAAGACATCCACGTGCCATTGAACAGATCCTTCCCTGTGTTGGCGCAGGCCATCTACAAGGTTGGTTTTCATATTTTGGCAAACAGCCGGCCAAACCAGTGTCCGAGCACTGCCGATGATCAGCACGGCCACCCGACTCTCGACCAAGCCGTTCCCATGTTCAGAATCGTGTTGCTCGGCCCAGAACGTCCACATGCCATTTTTAGCTCGAGCGTGTATGGTTCCAAACTGAAAGCCCACCATGGTGAAAACGCTAGCAACAAGCAAAGTCCATGCCGCCCTCGCATACTTTCCAGACATGCACGACATGATTCGCAACAGGCGATGCAGATGCTACCGCACTTACGCACCCGTGACTGCACACACCTTCCCCTCTTGAGACCTGCATTGTGCATGATGTTGAGAACTTCGAAGCAGTAGAGACTCCAAAGACCTAACATAGGGGTCTTAACGATTAGAACATCATCTTGGGGCGTATTCCATTTCAGCTGAAACAGGAAACTCAAGGTCCAGGTACTTATTCTGCCCCCTCTTTGATTGAACAAGAACTGGCCCACAACCCAAAATCCTGCCCCAAAGCCATGAACAGCAATGCCTTTCAAGTTCATCGTCGATGTATAAACTTGCCAGCCTTTGGGCCATACAACATGCTAAACCCTGTATAGACCCTAGAACAATTTTCAATGCAAAAAACAACCCACAATTTAGGCACAAACCCTAAAGCCCTAAACCCTTAAACCCTTAAATCCTAAACTTAAACCCGAAGCCCTAAACCGACGAGGAAGGATTCGAAAAACGCACGCCTCCCCGAGCCGGGACCTCCGCCTTCACTGATGCGAATACAAACGAAAGCGATGATGACGTGGTTTGTTCTCTAAATTAGGGTCCCTTTCAGGGTCCTTGTTCTAAGGGTGCCGTACTATATTGGGGACCTAGGATTCAGGGTTCAGGGGTTTAGGGTTTCGGTTTCAGGGTTTAGGGTTGAGGGGCTTAGGGTTCATAGGGTTCAGGATTTGGGTTTCAGGGTTTAGGGCTTATAGGGTTTAGGGTTCAGGGTTTAGGGTTGAGGGGTTTAGGTTTATAGGGTTTAGGGTTTCGGTTTCAGGGTTTAGGGAGGGGTTTAGGGCTTATAGGGTTTAGGGTTTCGGTTTCAGGGTTTAGGGTTGAGGGGTTTAGGGTTTATAGGGTTTAGGGTTTCGGTTTCAGGGTTTAGGGTTGAGGGGTTTAGGCCTTATAGGGTTTAGGGTTTCGGTTTCAGGGTTGAGGGTTGACGATGATGATGATGGTGGTGATGATGATGATGTTGAAGATGACGATGGTGATGATGGTGATGATGAAGGCGGTGGGCCTGCTACTTTGAGATGACGCTGATGCTGATGACGATGCGGACCTTGACAGTTGTGACGACGGCGACGGTGGTTGTGAATGTGACTGTGAGAAGGATGGTTTCAACGGTGACGACGTCGATGACGATGGGGAGGATGATGGCGCTTGTGACAATGACGATGATAAAGAGAACGGTGCTGATAATCAATTCGAGCACACACAATGATCCTGATCATGATACTGATAAATCTGATGCTAGCAGCCAAAATCAAGGCCCAACAGCACATGACAGGATTGGCGCAGAGTTCTTGCGACCACAATCAAGACGAAGCAGTCTTACGAACTGAGTCAACACCATAGCTGGACTTGCGCTTAAGGCGTGCAAAGATGAGATAGGTTGAAAGCCGCTTCCGGAGCCGAGGCATCTTGCAGATTGAAGGTTCCGGATTTAGGGGCCCTCATAATGCGGATCCTGATGTTCAGGGCTGTATGTGTGTATATATATATATAATATGAACCCGCACCGTTTTATGTAAGCAGCGTTTTTATGTAAGCAGCGCTTTTATGTAAGCAGTCAGGACCACACTGTAAGCATTCTACGATGTTCTATGTGACCTCATCTCTCTACTCCTTGCCTCGGCGCTTCAACGAATTGGTGTTGCCACCCGGTTTGGAGTATATACGTATAAAGCCACATTTGCAACGCTGACTGGCACGCGTGGGTGGACATGACGACAATATAGGGAGTGTAAGGAGACAGTTGCAGGTGCAAGTGATTTATGCGACATGATGCTGCCTCGCAGAACCGATTATAAACCCTAAACCCTAAACCTGGGGATCTTGCTATAAGGGCTTAGACTGTAGACTACCCTCGTGTACTCAGGAGTCGGCCCTGAAATTAATCCCTATCGTTCTGGACCCTCCGAAAAGCCGATACATGTCCTGACAGAAGGCCAGACAAGCAATGCCCGACCGCTAACGTAGGGCCCTTAATAATTACAAGAGGGTTTCGGGGTAATAAGGAACCCCCAAAATGTATAGGTAATTATTTAGGCCCCTATATTACAACCGAAGAAGGATTGGAGTTCCCTAAGCCCGAAACCCAACACCCTGAAAACTCGCAAGAAGCTGGCAACGGAGAGTTTGGACCCACCTTGCGGGCTAGCTGCTTCTGGACCAGGCACCCTTGAAGAATCGTGCGACCCGGACAAAGGTGGTGCCGAGCAACGGTGCTTTGAGAAATTCCAGCTGCATCTTCCTGCAAGGGCTTGGGTCGCAAAAGTGCCAAGATCCGTTCACAGTCTGCTCGCCATCCTTCGTCTTGTTAACTTGTCTGGCACATTCCTCGTTAAGTTTTTGACACTCGACGAACACGTAGCTTTGCTTCTCACGCGTCTTTGGCCGAGCTGTCAATCGAGAGGCAACGGTGCTTTGAGAAATTCCAGCTGCATCTTCCTGCAAGGGCCTGGGTCGCAAAAAGGCCAAGATCCGTTCACAGTGTGCTTGCCATCCTTCGTCTTGTTGATTAGTCTGGCACATTCCTCGTTAAGCCTTTGACACTCGAGGAACAAGTAGCCTTGCTTCTCATGCGGCTTTGGCCGAGCTGTCAATCGAGTAAAACCTTGTGTTTTCCGAAGAAATGCAGCATCGTACTCCCTGGCCACCACAGCTTGCACGGCGAAGCTTCTGACAATCTCCGGTCTGCTCGGGCATTCGTCAAACTGGCTGTGGCCGCACTTGATGCAGTTGAACGGTAGGGCAGTCTTGCAATCTCGGGACACCAGATGCCAGTGGTCGACCATTGCCAGGCTCGTGCTGGTCAGCTTACGCAAATCAAAATCTGCCATCGGGGGCACCGGCGCCAGATACACGGAATCCGTTCGCGCACGGACCCAGGCGTCATAGCGTATGCCGGCTTTTGGCTCATAAACCCTTTGCACATAAGTGAAGGCTTCGACCACGCGCCTGCACTGAGAATATTTTCTCTCTGACGCACCTGCCACATGCCAAAATGTAGTCTGGTTCCAGTAGTTAGGCATGTCTTGCTCGCTCAAGCAGCTTTCATGCTTTGGCATCGAATAGGTTTCAGGCATCAGCTCTACGTGAACCGGTTTGAGTATGTCCTTGCACTGCGACAGCTCATCCATACCATGTCTCTGACCGCTCATGTTGCGTCCCTTAGGACCTGCATCAGTTAAAGCAATGAAGAAGAAGACATCCACGTGCCATTGAACAGATCCTTGCCTGCGTTGGCGCAGGCCAT
>CAJNDV010015446.1:154626-172072 GCA_905221635.1 Symbiodinium sp. CCMP2456 | reverse complement strand
CACCCCGCTTCATAAGAGAGAGATATATCAGTGTAGTTTGATTTGGAGGAATGAACTTGTCCACCATGCTGGCCACATAAAATACATGTTCGTCTTGTGGAGAACGTTTCACCATCCGATTCTGCGCGATTCTTCTCGTTTCTCCTCGGCCTGCCGCCCGCTCCTTTTTGCGCCCTGGCGGATGTGGGCACATAGCCTTTGTTTTGGCATTTGTCGGTTACAATCGCAAAAGGTAGCAGCTCATTTTTGCTAAACATGCAAACTCTGTCAAGTTGAGCTGCGGAACCACGACACTCACGTTGCATATCTTGATTTGCCGGCACGCTTGCTTGACGCAGTGTTTTTGCATTGCGATCCTCATGTTTTACGTTTGCATGTATGAGCTTACCATAAGTTACCATGAGTTCCATAAGCATCCAGCGTGGCATCGTTTTTCTCGGCCGCAAAACCGGTGAGTGTGGGTTGCAAGCAGAATACAAGGTTGCAATTCACGCTTGCCCCAATTTGGAAATGACGCGGTTGTGAAGCAAATGCAGCGCCCTTGTTGATGAGACTCTGTCGTGGCATTGCAATCGGCATTGTGTTCTTTGAGTCAACCTACGTGTGATGTTGATAGATGAGCTTCAAATTGAGCAGTGTCAAGGCCAGAGCTGCCCGAGTGCGAATTCTCGCGGCGTTTGGCGGAGCGCTGGCTTTGCGGGAAGAGGCTTGCCATGGTTTGTGTTCAATAAGCCAGATAAGACAGTTGCGGCATGTTTTGTATGCACATACGATTGTGTTTCTTACTTCCTAGCCAATCCCTGCATCATGTGGTTCTGATGTGCTGACGTGTTGGACGAGTCTGGATGTACATGGCAGGATCAAACGTGTGTTGGCCGCAAGCGACAAGATCGTCTTTGACGAGGCATCTGTCCACAGTGGCCGGTGCTCATTGGCATTTTGGTGTGATTTGACACAGGGTTGCATTGTGTGCATTCATCATGCATGTACCATCGTTGATGTTGATGCAATCAATATGCGAAGTCAAGGTCAAGCCGCCAACATTTGCCCGCAAGTTGTGCAATCGGAAAATTGTGGCTTGCAGGCCCGGTGCCGTCGCAGTCAGTCGTTCTCGCAAGCGAACAGTCAAGGAACTGTGTTTGATTTTGCAGCTTGCTCCACCGCGGTTGAATTGGAGTAGCGATTAATTCCTCGCGTTTTTTTCAGATTTTCATTTCTCCAGCGGAGTCTTTCAGCTCTAGAAGGGCTGTTGAGAGCGGAATGTAGCCGAAAGCTGCCGAATGCTGATGTTCCTGCAACGCCGGTGGCAGCCGCGACAGCGACATGCAGAGTCCAGGCGCGTTGGTTGCGTCAGTGTGCTTGATGTCTGAGAATCCTTACATAGGTAGCAATGGTCGCGATCATGAACATGGCCGCCCGAGCTGCATAAGTCGGTAAGCGGCCTTTCGGCAGATCTTTGGTTGACGCGAATTAGCTCAAGCATTTGTTGGCATTTGGAATGCTTGCCCAGCAAACCAGCAGGGCAGAACTCATTGAAATCAAGCTGTCGGCACTGCTCGTGTCGCCTTCTTTCGCATTTTTCATGTCGGACCCTCGGCATCCTGCCTTTTGTCACTTGACAGCAGACAAGCTATGGCAACAGTTTTACAGGTGTATGCAGATTTGGAAGTTCTGCGTCCATGCTCATCTTCCCTGGGCATAGAACAGAATTCTAGATGTGTTGCTAATCGCTTCGTCACGCGGTAGCAAGCCCGGTAGCAACTTCTCCAAGCCTCCGAAGCACAGGCACCTGGATGAATGTATAGACAGTCTCCGATTCCGAAGTTGTTCTCGTGGCCGTAAACTCAGAACGAGTTTGCCTTCGGTCCTCCTCGGATTGCCGGGAAAAAACGTGCTTGCAGCTCTGTCATGCACATACACGATGAAGATCCTAGGTCCTATAGGGCGCTAGAACATCAGTAGGTTGTCGAAGCGCAGAACAGTTTTTTGCACTCGTGCATGTTTACATGGTGGCTTTGTGGATCGCAGGATTGCACTCAGCACCGACGATTCGTTGTCTAGTGATTACATCGACAAGTATCGCTGGAATCCTTCTCAATCTGTTTTCACAGGTCTTGTGCTTTCGGGCCTAGCTTTCCACGCCTCTCTTGAAATCATGAGCGGTTCGCTATGGGCCTTGTCAGTGCTTGCCTTTTTCAGGATTGCCTACGGCGACTGTGGCTCCTCCTTGGACTGTGTGCAAGGCACATTGGCGGATGTGCAGAAGGCCGCAGAGGAGAGAGCCAAGGAGGAAGGGAAAGATTTGTCGAAAGGCTACGACTGCCTTTCCGGGCTCCAGGACTTCGTGACATGGCAACCAGCAAGAAAGGAGTATTGCTGCGCAACGCATGGCTTGGGCTGCCCTGGAGCAGCAGGCAAAACCATTTTTCTCAGCAGTGGTGAGCTGCTGGAAGAGAACGTAGCCGACGAGTTCGCGGAGAAGTTCGCTTCAGGCTCACTGGACACCACAGGCTGGAGCTACAGTGCCGAGACCAGCTCGGGAGAGTCCTTGCCATCCTGGCTCAGCTTCGACCCCGAAACCCTCAAGCTGACAGGAACAGCACCAGACAGTCACCTCGCGACGGACGTCTCTGTGAAGGCTGTGAACAAAAAATTCAAGAATCCAGTCATCGCAGACTACACCATTCGGGATAAAGTTGAACCACCGGCAGCACTTGATGTGCTTGCAATCAAAGGCCATCCGATGAACTTTCCAATACCTCCAACTGCCTTCGGCTCCAGCACGGCTCCTAAAACCTTTGAGATCCAGGCTGTGCCCGGCGACGTTCTGCCCCGTTGGGTCGTTTTCGATTCGACTACAGGAACTGTATCTGGTGTGCCCTCACATACAGGTCAGCACCTATTGCAGATTTCGGCAAGTAATGCAGACGAAGCGAAGACTCAAGTCCTCAGGCTCCGGGTGGAGGAGTCCGGCAGCACAGATGTGCACGGTGTGGCTGCCAGCCATGTGCAGCTTCCATCCGCAGTCGGAGAGGTGGGAATACCCTTGGAGTATACTCTGCCGGCAGGGTCGGCAGGACCCGCCAGTACGGTCTCCCAAGAAGACGGGGAGCAGTTGCCGTCCTGGCTGAACTACGATGCTTCTTCGGGCACATTCTCTGCAACACCACCAGGAGCCGGAGATACTCCTGTGCAGGTCAAGTCTTCAAACGCAGTCGCCCACTTCAAAGTCGCGATCCACGCCTCAACTTCGGCTGACACAAAGGAGGCACCACTACCAGATCTGTCGGCTGCGGGTCAGCCGGATGCGGGTGAGTCGGCCGTGCCGGCTGCGAGTAAGCCGGCCGTGCCGGCTGCGAGTAAGCCGGCCGCGCCGGCTGTGGCTGAGTCGAGGGCACCTCTAGCAGACAATGACCAGGCCACGCAAGATTCCCCTCTGTTGTGTGTGAAAGAGAACGTGGTGTGTGAGCCATTGGACATGAACCTGACACCCTCGATGGCAGTCCAGTACACGAAGGATGCCGAAGAGTGTCAGCTAAAATGTCGTGAGCAGGAGTCTTGTGGCTGCTTCTCTTTCTACAAAGAGTTGAAGCTCTGCCACTTTGCATCAACAATGGCAAGCCTGGTCGAGGACAGAGTGGGCTGGCAGGGAGGTAAACCTTTCTGCGACAAAGCGATGACAGGTGCCCAGGAGGAAACAGCCTTTGAGGCACTGATGACTGAATCGTGTTTAGCCCACAACGTCAGCTTCGCACCAAAGATAACGCGACCACAGTCCTGGCCGACGACTAGCGTGGGCAGCGTGCATGACTGTCGTAACCGGTGTTCTCGGATTGGCACTGACTGTCGAAGCTTTGTGTACAACACGTTCACAAAGTCATGTGATGTGCAAGACCTGACGGCCTCGGTGATCATCGCCCCGGCATATGAAATGGCTGGCCCGAGGGTCTGCAACATGCGCGTTCCCCTGAAGGTTACGATCCACCATCCCCCAAAGTGGCTCTGCTGACACTATGCGGCTGTGTGGACTAGCTGTGTGTGCCTCACGCTTGTGATGTCCTGAGCGGTTAGGTTTGCCCAGAAGAATCTCGGCGTCCTGCAGTCCACCATGGTCAAGGCAGGGGCCGCAAAAAGGGTAGCTTAGCGGCTCAGCGGCGCCGCCTGGCCCTATCCGAGGTCCTCACAAGCTTTGCAGGGGACTATCCCGACTTCGATGGTCTTAAGCTTGTGTCCACAGAGCCAGCACTGAAGGCCGACGAGGTGACGGTAAAAGATCCTTGGCTTCGCTTTTTGATTTCGGCAAAAGCAAGAGCTTCTCCCAGGCATAAAGAGAAGCTCCCAATCCAAGGTCACCCAGAACACCCCGAAGGCCATTGTCTTGAAGATGCTGCTCGACGCTCCGGAGGTAAGGTTGCAGTTCCTGTACAGGAAAGTTGTCCAAACACCAGACCTCCACAAGAGGTTTAAAGAGATGGTGTCGCAGTACATCCCGGACGATGTTCAAGCGAAGCTGGGGTCATCTGTGAGCATCGAAAGGAAAGGTGCCCAGTTTCAAGGCCAATCCTTCCAGCAACGCATGTACGATCGTCTCGAGAACAAGGTGGACATTTCAACAAGTGGCAAGCTGTTCAAGAGTCAGATGGTGAACTTGGCGGGCATGCTTTGCATTGGAGCTTGGTTGGCGTTGGGCCTGGGCTACATCATCCAGCGCCGGCACGGCGACCAAGGTCAATGGATGTCCTGTGCCAAGGGATGCCAGGCCTGTACGGCATGGACAAACATGGCCCTACTGTAGCCCCAAAGCCGCGCGTGTACTTCTGTTTCTTTCATGTGTTTTCTCTGGCGCGGCTGTGAACCCTGTCACGGGGTATAGAGCAGGATGGACAAGATAGAGCTCGATCGCGAAACATGGTGGTTGCAGCTTGACTTCAGAAAGTGGTTTTCAAGCTCTTTGAACATCGCTCGTCGGAATGATCGTTTGAGGTGACGGCAGCGGATCGCGGGCTTCTGCTGGAGCAGGAAGAGGTAGACGTCGACTTGCCGGAGACACGCGAAGACGTGTAGGTCATGTTGCGAAGCTGCAAGTCCAAGACATGCATCGGTAAATGACAGCATTTGTATCGTGTCGTATGTAGGTCGTTGGATGTCGATTGTAGGCCTGTTACCTTGTCAGATTCAGTCGCGGAAGCAGCACCAGAACCGAGTCAATCTTTGATTGGTTTGATAATCGGGTGGCATGCGATCTCATGTCGTTTGCGTCAAAGAGCGCACGGCTCGAGTGTGGTGATGGTGTTCAGGCAGCAACTGTAACTCTGCAGCAGCGCTGCACGGTTTAGGTCTCGAGCCAGGTAGAACCGTCACTTTACAAGCAGCGAACTGTGAAACCGGAGCTGGACTTGGAAAAAGACTTGCAGCTTTGCATGTATTCACGGTGCGGATTCCTGCGTGCGTTTTGGGGCGTTCATCGTTGCCGCCACAAGCAGCATGGGATTGTCTTGGTTTTCCGTGTCCCGCCCCGGAGTCCGGAGTGACAGTCAGCTCACAGAAAGTGCTGCTTTCCCCTAGAATCCCAAGAGCCCTAGTTCTGGGATTCTGCTCAGCTTGATTCCTTGGTGTCTGGTTCAGTCTACTCCGGCTCCAGACTCTAAGCTCCCATCCAGTGCCCTTGTCGGTGCCTTACCTTTCCTCGCTTTTTCCCTCTCATGCCTTTCCCAATCTTGTGGACCTGCATCACGGCTGAGGTCCGAGATGACCAGTGATCTGTGCCTGGTCGTTATTTGAGATCAATGCTTGTAACACCGCCGCGCCAACATGCAAGAGAAGGGTCCTGCTTCGTGTCGGCTCAGGGTATTGGGTTACAGCTGCTGCCTCATAGCAGGGGCGCGGTCCTCGGTGACCGTAGTGAGCCTGAGCTTCTCTGAATTTCCACAGCTGCAGCTGGCAGGTTGGCTTCGGTATCAATTACCTGCCGGTCAAAGGCGGGGGAGTCATGGGGTGTGTTGTTGGCGTGAAATGAACGGATGAGTCGGATGTCTCCGAGGCATCGACGTGGGAGATGGAATTTTCTTCTCTGCGTTGATGTCGGTAGGCATCCTTGCAGTCGGATTGGTCGCTGGGACAGTGCTGAGCAGCCCGCCTGGCTTGGAGATGCCCAAGTTTGAGCCCTGGGCCGCCTTTGGGGGGGCCATTTGGATGTGTGGGAACTTGATGTGCCCCTACATCATCAAGCTGATTGGCATGGGTCTCGGACTCACGGTCTGGGACTTGAGCAACATGATAATGGGTTGGTTCACGGGACGATTTGGGCTCTTTGGTGTCAAGAAGGAGAGTATTGACAGACCGTGGTTCAACTGCATGGGCCTGGGCTTGGCCGCCACATCCCTCATCTTCTTCTCCTTGGCAGCGGGTTGCAATGCAAAAGGTGGTGAGGCCACCAGGAAAGCCACATGCAGTGCAAAGAGCGCCGCAGACGAGACTGGCCAGGATCCGCCAAGCTGGGCGCACTCCACGGCCAGCACGGCCTTCCCTGAATTTGCAGCGAGTGAAACAGATCTCGAGAACCAAGTCGCCACGCCGTCCAAGGAAAGCCTCGAGATCGGAAAGATTCCGACATCAGGTCCGGACAAGTGTCCGCTTGATAATCCAGACGCTCGCAACTTAGCGATAGGTCTTTGCATGGCGGTCGTTGCAGGAGCTGCTTTCGTTAAGCTTTGTTCAGGTGGAAGAGAGTATGGAGAGATACAGCCATGCCCTCTGTTGACGTGGAAGGAGTGTTTTTCGGAACCACCTTCGATCTTCCCACAGCTCTTATGGAAGGGCGCTTCGGAGACGACCATAGTAAAGATGTGCAGTCCTCAGTTTCTCCTAGGACCAAGCCTGAGGATGGCTTCATCGTCTCTGTACTTCGTCTTGCTATCGCGATAGTCAGGATGATTGTTGGTGTTGTCGCTGTTGTTTCTACTGTCTCTGTGCTGTGACAAATGTAGTCCTGAGTTTGCAGACTCATTCTCCTTGAAATGCCATTGTCAACCTCCCTGCCTATCCTGTGTCGATGCGCTGCGATTGTTATGCCTCCTCTTGTGATGAATGCAGAATTCATATTGTCATTGTCATCATGGTTCCAATTGCCATGATTAGTTCCAGAATCAGCAGTAGCAAGCACGAACATCAGCATGAGCATTGGCTATGCCAAGAAGGATGATGACGATTCTCTCGATAGTGGCGGTAATGTTGAACAGACCGGCAAGAGATTAGCCAGATACATGGCTGTCAACCAGCAAGGTGCAAACAGGGAGCAATGTCTGAGTGTTGGACAGAGCGTAAAGCGATGCAATCTATAGAATCTGAGATTGCTGTTGTAAAGGGCAGCTATAGACGAAGTCATGTTCTCAACAGAACTACCTTGGCCTGCCGAGATTATGGATTACGTGTTCAGCCACTTCCTTGGCATCTTCGCGGCTGCTTCTGCGGCCATGGTCGTCTATTCGGGAGTGCTCAGGGAGAGGCACGGTGACAGGTCGAGGTTGATACGTAGTGCGTGAGACGATGATAGCCGAGCTCCGAGGCGCTACATGCCCCGCCGCATGATCCTTCCGGCCATCGCTTCGGGCGTCCTTTGGGGCATTGCTCAGGTTGCCTGGTTCCAGGCCAGATTATCTTGAACTTCCTCCCTAAACCCTAAAGCTCTCAAGGCCCTAAACTCCCTAAACTCCCTAAAGGCCCTGAAGCCTAGACCCGGCTGTGTGTCCGGGAGGCCAACATCGAGCTGGGATTTTCGGTGGCCTTCCCCATCATCGGCAGCCTGCCTGGTGTCGTCGGGCTGGTCGTCGGCATAGCCTTCTTTGGAGAGGCCCCCGAAAGGGGAAACACCAAGGTTTCGGGTTCCCTGTTGCAGTCAGGGAATGCCTTGCCCAAAGACCACTAGCAACTGCCGCACGTCTCTTAATGTTCAGCTGCCATCGGAGTTGGCTCGCATCTCGATCCAGGTACATGCACTAAAATGTCTTTCTTGATTCGCGATGCCCGGAGGGCCAGACGTTCCTTAAACCTTCGCTCGAGAAGCCCCGAAAACTCCTCGAAGGTGAAGAGCAAGAGAGGCCGATTTTGGGCCGGCATAGGTTTGGCGCTGCGGCTGCCAGGCCGGGGCGAGTCTTACTTGGTAGTTGCTCTCTGCTAGCCTTGGTATGGTACGTCTCAGACTCTTCATGTTGGCGTCATTAGCGCTGCGCGTGCTGGAATGCTTCAACACGTGCGTTGTCTTGTGGCAAGTCTTGTTTCCTCTTGCTCTTGCTCTTGCTCTTGTGGGTATCCTTGCCACAAGACCCTCGCTTTACTTGGATCTGAGGTGTATTGCTTGCCTATCTCAGACCAGGGTGCAGTGCCTGGTAGGGCTTTGATCTGGGTTCCATGCAGCAAGATTCGACATGTTGCTGACCTTCCGTACATGCAGCATGTGCAGGTGTCGTCCTGATTGCCATCTCCACTTGAGCATCATTTATCTCCATGAAACTAGGTATCTTCCAATTCCAAGTTGGGAACTTCCCAGTTGAATTTCACTTGTTCCAATTCCAAGTTGGGAACTTCCCAGTTGAAATTCTACTTTTGGGATGTGTGCCGTTTCTTCCATTTGTCCCAACGGCGGACCTGCGGCGGCTTGGATTCACGGGACACATATCTCGTGCTTGTCCACCGTGCGCTTGCACAGAGGTGCAAATACTCTTTCCGTTTCACCTGCTATTTCGCAAGGAATTCGATCCACATGTGACAGCTGTGAGAGCTTGTACACGTGTTGCATGCAAGCCTTAGCATGGCACATGCCCTGCTCCAAACGGCTTTATCTACTCTCTTCAGATGCCGCTAGTGCCTGACTTTCCCCTCTGTTCTCGCTGACCAGGACCAGTTCGGATGCGGAATTCCACTCTGCAATCGGGATGGCCTGTTGTGCAGTTGTGGTGCTACCGCAAGTGTTGATAATGCCGCTAGCTGTCACCACCCAGTGTTTTGGTGCTCTGTCTTGGGATGAGTCGAACTTGGCCAAGCTTGCAACAGACTGTCAGTCCACTCGTGCTAGACTCCCGAACACGCTTGTACAGATGCCTCGTGCACAGCCTTTGCATCGCCATCAACCCCATGCAAATGCGACTGTCTCTCAGGCGGATTTGCCTCAGGCAGTTTGCTCACAGGATGTACAGGGGTGGGCATGTGAGATAACGTGCCATCCTGCCCATTCGCACACAGGGATTGACCGGCCCTTGCCTTGGCCCTTTACGCACGCGTATAGGCATTCGTGGATGAAAATAGACCGACCTGGGAGGGCCAAAGTATCTAAGAGCGCAGCATGCAACTTATCAGATTGCTAGGAGTTGACGGTGCTTGGTTGAAGGCGCTGGGGCAAGCAGCTATGGTTTGACATGGACAAGGGGCGTTGCTGACGAGATTTGGCAGCCCAATGCCGTCCTCTGTCTTGTCGGCATCGGGAGATGTGGACATGCCAGGCCGTCTCCGATGTTCCATCTCGGCATGCCGGTGACTCAGTAAGCTAGTTTTTCTGAAGCTTGTGACCAGCACCAGCTGCTTCGACAACATATGCGGATATGGTCTCAGCGGTGTACTGTACCCTGCGAAGGACTGGCAGCTTTCGCATCAAGGGCAAGAAAGCCCTCGTCTACGTAAGGCAGAAGGAGGAGTGCGTAAAGATCGGAGCCGTGCATGGACGGCACAGTTTTTGGGCGGCCGCACCACAGTGATGTTAGCTGATCATTGCACTCACGCTTCTGCGGCTGTTCTCTCATGCTTCCCCATCCGAAGTGTTCTCCTCCTTTCAACTGGCCAAATGCATTGGAGTCATGACTCGGCAGCAGGAGGATCCCAACAACTGGCCACCAAAGTTCTGGAAGGCGCGCGAGCGTGCTTGCAGCTCATGCAGTCCTGCATAGAACGACAGCGCTACTCTCCCTCCCCCTCTCCCCCTGCTTGCTTCCTAGTGAGAAGTGCATGGCTTGGAGGTGGAGCTGCAGATGGCAGATGGCACCTGCTTTGCGATGACCGACGCTCGTCGCTTCGGTCGGATCCGGCGGCTTGGCCTTGGTCGGAAGCTTGCCTTGGAGTGCCCTCTCATGGTCTCTTCTTGTGAGGCTGTGCAAGGAGCCATGGGAGCATCCGCCTGTCTGTCACATGGGCTCGGAGGCTCAGATCGCCGCTTCCTGTCCTGTCGATGCTCTTGCCAGCCCGGGCGAGGTTTCGATCCGCTGCTTGCCATGTTCCGGGCTTGGGAAGCATTGACTGAAAGAACTTCATCACTTCTCCGTGGTCTTGGGCAAGGCCGAAGCTGTCACGCTTCGCCGAGCAACTTGGGGGGAGAAGTGCCGACATCAAGGCCCAAGAAGTCGCAATATCACATCGGTCCTTGAGCCAAAGAGGCTCTTGTTGTGCCTCTCGGGTTTTTCAGGCAGTGCTCCTGGATCAGGGCTTTGCAGCTGGGGCGCCAGCCTTGGGCTTCAGGGCCTTCAACTGCAGATGGAAGCTTAGCTTGGAAGGCTGGCCGGTTGCACAGATGCAAGACGAAGCCACTTTGAAGATCACCTGTACTGCTTTGGCACAAACGCAAGCTCCCAGCTGTTCGCTGCTTGCTGAGGTCGGCAACTGGGTTGCTGATGAGGTGTCAAAGTCCCAGGCTGTGTGTGAATCAGTGAACTCCGAGTGCGGAAAGGAAACGAATCTTAAAGCCACAGAAATCGACGCGCCTGTTCTGGCCCAACTCGAGTCACATCATTCTCTGCCCTTGAGTGACTAAGGTTGTTCCAGGCTGCAATTCACCCGCAGGCACGACCGTGGCGGGCTTTGATTCCTTGTTTTCTCGATGTGTTCGGAAATTGGCAAGAAGCAGGCGAGAAAGCAAGGAGGTTGAGGTAAGTGCTCTGTGCTGCGAGACGTCGCCGCAGGAACGCTGCTCCGACTTGGCACCAGCAGCTGCCTTGCCCTTGACTTGCAATGGGGCTTTGGGCATGTTTGCAAGGCGCTTGCGCGCACGAGAAGGCACTTTCGGTTCCGTTTTCGCCCAGGTCGCCAAGTTGCACCGCAGCCTTCGTCTGGTGATCTCGGTGGCCTGCAAAGCCGGAGCAGACGCCGCGAGGTATCCAAGGTCGGGTCCCAGCATTTTCGGGTCCTGTGAAGCATCGGCATCATGGTTATCGTCATCATCGTCACGGTCTTCGTCAGTGTCATCGTCGTGATCGTCGTGATCATCGTGACAGCGACGGCCATGCCTGCGGCTGTTACTGGCACCATGTTGCCTCTCCTGCCGCCATGGCATGATGACAAGTTTAACGGCCATAGTTTAACAGCCATAGGAAGAGCAATAGCAAAGACCAGCACAGCTGCTCACTGAACGTAGTAGCAACGACAGCAATGACAAGCTGTTTGTGTCAGTCGGACCCTGGCCCGGGGCTTCGCGACGCAGGACATGGCTTTTCCACTATCGCTGGGCTGGCTCCTCAGTTTGGAGCCGAGTCTGCTGGAGGCTGTAAGCCAGAGAAGCGCGAACTCCCAAGTCCCAGAACCCCCTGTGCGGTCCGTGGTCTTGCAGGCGAAGGGATCAAGCCAAGCTGTCGATGGCAAAGGTCGGGAGATCAAGTCAGGTCCTCGCAGATCAGCTTGCGGCCAATCCACTGAGGGCTTAGCTCCGCTTTGTGCATGTGCAAAAAGTTCGCTGCACTTCCCGCCGACCCACCTCCGGTCCGGCAATGTCCTGAATTGTCGAGGTTTGTCACCTCCGGCGGACGGACATCCGCCTATGCCCATGCCTCATGATGCTTACTGTGCAGGACCGTGACCGTAGACCGGTCTGTGCATCGCAGGTGAGTTTGCAACTCATCTCTGATGGACCACACCGAAAGACACGATGTGCCTTTAATGCTGCCAGCAAGCACCGAGCACAGACGAGCTTCTCGGAGAAACAGGAGTTCGGCCGGGTAGCCCCCTCGTCTCACCAGTCTCATGTTTGGGTAGCCATTGTGCGACTCGCCGTGCCCGTGAAGATTCGAGAGCTTGTCTCGGCAGAGGCTTTCCCTCAAAATTCCTGTCAGTCGTGCGACCAATCCACTCTAGAAGATAATTTATCCACAGATGAACAATGGCCGTGCCTGCACTCAAAGTCGAGGACAGATGGAAGGGGGTTGAGCCTGTGGAAGCTTGACAAATTTCGAAAGAGTCCCGCCGAAAAGGTTTGGGAACTGAAGGGCCTCTGAGCCATCGCCCTTCGCCTCAACTTGACTGCTGGTGCAGTAGCAGGCCAAGGACAGAGAGCCCGAAACCCTTCCATTAGAACCTACCTAGTTTCTTTCCTTTGACACCGCCTCCTGCGCCTCCCAGGTCCCAGCACTTCAACGCCGTGCCTCAGCGAAGCAGCGCCGAGACCCCATTTGGGGCTCCTGGTGAATTTGGGCTTCTGGACATCTGCGACGCATGGGAAGCAGCTGTGGGTTTGGGCATGCGGAAAGTTCGAGGAAGGGCTATCGCACAGCGTGCAGGTCATTCAGGTGTGCCGTGCTTTTGATTGTGGAGGCTTTTCAAACGGAGCTCGAGGAATGACGCAGAGGCTTCCAGAATCACATATGGCGACATCATGCCAGTCAGATTCTTAGATAGGCAAATTCTGGTCAATGAAAGTTGACTCGAAAGTCAACGACTTAAACAAGCGTTTGACGCTGCCGCGAATCTGGCTTATCCTCGACTGCCCTCCTCTCAGGTGAAAGGTCCCAAGCATCATCTGTTCGGCGCAGGTGCATGAAAGCGGGTCGTAGTCGACGTTCTGAAAGAGTGCATAACTGGGTCATGTCATCGGAGTGTACGAGACGCTTGCGTGAACTGTGCGATGCATCCTGGGTGCTCGCACGGTTCTTGAAGCAGGATTGGAGATACCTGTGCCAAGCTCACTAAGTTCTTCTGCCTTGCGACACGTGATGATAGTTTCAGAGGAGTGGTGACGTTTTTGCAGGAGGAACAGAAGCGTGGCTTGCCCATGCATTTGCCCTTCCCCTTCGGCTGATTTTGCCCTTGGAATGCGCGAATGCCCTCTGTTCAACGTCACCGGTCGCCAGGCCTGCAGCCAAGAGAGGATAAGCTCCCCCGGCTGAGCGGAGGGAAGTTGAGTCGGTTTGACGGTCGGTAGCCGGCAGGGCTGCATGTCGCAGCGTGATTTTTGGAGGCCATCAAGTACCGCTTGGGCAGAACGGCATAACTTTCGTTTCTGGCGCAAGCCACATCTAGCAGATTCCAGCAGGCTGCCTCACAGCCTATGTGGCCATGAGCTGCGAGCGATGAGATCTCGCTGGCGGACTGGCTAGTGGTGACCTTCGCTCAGGGGCCTTTGTACACGTTCCTTACGAGCGCAGCGGGGAAGAAAGGCTGTGCATGTTAGCAGAGCTTTAGAGAGGGAGGCAGCATGAATATAGCGTTGGCGGCTAGCGATAACATGTGGATCTGTGTGCCGGCCATGTTTTTCTAACATATTTCGCACGAACCTTGCTGCTGCTGAGAAGTTTACCATGGCAGACCGTCTTGTCCTTACAACCTGTCCTGCGCTTCCTCAGGCTCATGTCAGTCATCGAGATTTGAACTGAAACCTTCCCAGACCCCGTAGCTGTCAATTCTTCTAGCACCCAGATCATGACCTGATCTCCGCATAGAGAGAGCGACGATTCAACATCGGCTCTGTGCCATGGCACAGAGGCCGCTCGCTTGCACGGACGTTCGGCTTACCGACGCTGGAAGAAGCTGTTGCCTGTTAGTGTCCCAAAAGATTTATGCGGCCCTCGAAAATTCCCTTGATCCAGGACCACGAGGCCTCCCCTCCTGAGTGGTGTGGATATTTTCATCTGTCGCACAGTGTCATGTTCGTGGAGTTTGGATATCATGGCATCGGATAGTTGTCTTGCCCCCCTTAAGGCTCATCACCTCTGCCCGTATTGAGGAGCTCGCCACTGGGCCTGGCAGGTCGTCCTCTGGCAGGCCGAGAGAAGCGACAGGGACGAACTTGTAGGGAAGTGCACATCTATCCGCATCTCCGGTACCTTATGATCGCGGCCGGAGATGCATTACAGGTTTATCTCAGCCTGCTTTGGAGGCTCAGCCCTGCGATGCGCGCTGTGGGCGCCCGTGCCCAGGTCGCTCGTGGAGGGTGCTGGAGAAAGTTGTTCGATCCAGCTTCGAGCCACGGCCGTGGTCGACACAACGTGTCATGCTTTGAAAATCCGCGCGCAGAAGGTGTCGCTCTTGCCGAGCAGCGTCGACAGGGCCTCCTGTGAAGGTGCGATGAAGAGTTGAGATCGACTTTGCGGCACATCGGGGTCGGGGTAGTGTTCTCTCACGGACACAGGTACTAGTAGCAATTTCTGCATCTGACATGGTATCAGTGGGAGAGTTTTTCCACGAGCACCCCAGGAGGGCGAGGTTCTGGAAATGCGAATGGAGACGCTGACCAGCTCGGGGCAGGTGCAGAGTTCCGTGGCATGGCTTTTCTCGTTTTTGAGTGCTCTCGAAATGTTAGGCAGAAGGCTTGGCTTGGCGATGAGAGACCGGGTTTCCTTGTGTTTTTTGTTGCGGAAATGCAAGAGATGCCAGGCTCTCGGGCGGATTGGTCCGACGCGATGGGTGGTCGCTTTGTCGATGAAATTCAGCAGACCACTACCAAACTCGCGTTTGCCGCTTCACAGCTCCGAGCCAGATTGTGCCCCGAGGTCATGATATTTGGCGCACTGCCACGCGAGCTTGTTCAGCATTCCTGGCAAGTTTCGAGGATTGAAGAGGTTTGGGACATCAGGACTTGGACCAGCTTCTAGATTCCTGGTGGCACAGACCTCCAGAATCTAGAGTCCTAGAGTCATTAGAGGTAAGGGAAGCACAGCGAAGCGTGGGACCATTGCAGCCGAAAGCCTTCCTGGCTTGGCAAGGCTGCGGATTGTGCGGAACTACCGCAGCCGTTCGGAGGCAAGGCTGCAGGTCGAGTGCCTTTACAAGTTCTATACAGCTGAATTCCAAGTTCGGGATTTTTTAATCGGAGTTGTTTCGAGTTCGTGGGGAGGCTCGGCTGTGCCGCATCCTGGAAGCCTCCCCCGAGCGAGCAGCGCCTAGGCCGGGTCCGGGGGCGAGTTCGCCCGCTGCGACAGGAGCAGCTCTCAAAGATGCGTTCAGTGAGCGTCTGCAGGTGCCCTCTCTTCACGCAGTGCAGCGGCTGCCAGTATCAGCGATCGCCTCATTCGAGCGGAAGCGCGGGTGTTTTTTCCAAGTAGCATCCAGGCCGCGGAAAACATCGGCCATGAAGGTGTGTCAAACCGTGTCGCACCAAAGCACCTCAGCTATGAGTCACAGTTGTACTGGAAGCGCGAGCATGTGAAGCAGGCAACGGGGATTGTCTTCCACCACCGCAGGTTGCAAGGTCCCAGTGTTGCATCTGTTCGTAGCTAGCAGGCAGGTGAAGGTAACCGAACTCTGCTAGCGATGCGTTCCGAGCCATTTGGCCCAGAAGCCCATTGTAGCGCAAGAAGCATGGCGGCCTCCACTTCTAGCAGAGCCATGGCTCGAAGGTGGGGGCTTCGCTTTGGCTGTTGTGTATTCCTCGAAATTCTGTCTTTCCCGGCACAGGAGCAGGAGCTCCACCACTGTGTCCTTGTCCCTGCTGATGGTCTTGGCTCTGGTGTCTTGCAGGCGTCTCGTCTTCTGTAGCTTTTCTAGAACACTGGCGGAGCCGTGCGTGATGCTTGTGACCCAGGCATGGGTTCCCTGTCGAGATTTCATGCTGGCTTTGTCAAGCCCAGGAGATACTCAGTCAGGACGGCCTTCGTCCCAGGCGCTGCCGTATTGTACGTGAACGCAGGGGAGGGGGGGGGGCGAGTGTACATCCACATTCCGGGCCGGGCTAGCGTACGCCCGGATTTCCCGACCTTATGGTGTTTATACGTCTTACATGGGTTCGGCTACGGGTTGGGTCCCTAACCCTAAACCCTGAAGCTGAAAGCTTCAACCCTAAACTCTCAACCCTACCCTGTCTTAACCCTACCGTAGCCCCACACCCTAAACCCCATGGCCTAAACCCCGAAACCTGCGGATGCGCACCGGACCGGGAAGTGGATGCCCACTGGACCCCCTGCCTACATGAACCGTGCTGAAACTGACGATTCAAACGTCGTCACACCTGTCCATGATGCTAGTAGTTGTACTTTGTTCTTGGCATCGAAGTTCAAGTTGTGCTTTGCCAGACTGACTGTCGTTGAAATCGGGAGAAGCTCTTGCTGTTCAAAGCTTCAGGTCCACAGGAGCAAAGACGGCCTGGCGTGCATCGCGGTGCAAGCCCTCAGCAGGCTTCTCGCGTTGCATAGCATGGCGCTGAAGCGACAGTGTGAACTTGTGATATGAGTTAGAAAACAGTACGGCTCAGCAAGGTGGTTGAGAGACCGGCAACTCTTCGTTAGGACTCGTGTGGCGTTGTTGTGTCCAGGCTGTTTGGCTCCGGCAAGAGGTGATGCCTGGGAAGGATCGTCGCAGGGATTCAAACGCGATCGGAGTGGCGGTGTTGCAAGCTCAAAAATGCGCCTCGGAGCTTGAGCTTGAGCCACCAACCAGCTTCTGCAAGGACATCGTGGAAAACCTGCCTGGCAACTTCTGGAAGGGTGTCACACTCTTCAATGCCGTTTGCTGGGGATCCTCCTACATCTCCACGAAGGACGCGGAACTTTCATGGAAAAAGTAAGGACTATGTTCATTGCAGTACTCCACGTTGATTCAGAGGAGTACTCTAGGTACATTGTAAAATATTTTGCTGTATGTTCCTGTACTATCCATTGTATTTCGTCCTATTCCAGTCTATTCCATTATGTTCTATTCCTTTCTATGTTATTATACTGTATACCATATGTATGATAGAGTTGATGCTTCTGATCTCGCTTAGTCTTTCCTTGAGGCCGGCATCGATGCTCTTAGTTCGGCAGGAGTGCCCTGGAAAAAATGGCTTTAGAATAGAACAGACCGTTTTCACAATATAGTACGGCATAGTGCAGAGTGATTTAATAGAGAAATACGTAGATAAATAAATTAGTAAATAGTTACATCAATAGATATATCAGTAAAAGCGAGCAAGTAAATCTATTTCCGCATAAATAAACAAACAAATAAATATGGACGTAGAAAGGTGGTTAGATAAGACCTACAAATGTGCACGCACATATTACATGCATACATACATACATACATACATACATACATGCATACATGCATGCATGCATGCATACATACTTACTATAAGGATATACATGTACATATGCATATGTATATGTATACATATATATATATAGACGCAGACACATGCACTTACACACGTGTACATAGACATGTACCACACACTTGTTTGTTTGTACAAAAAACATATGTAGACGCACGCACACACACACACACA
>CAJNDV010015446.1:126930-154607 GCA_905221635.1 Symbiodinium sp. CCMP2456 | reverse complement strand
TATATATATATATATTTATTCATTTACTTACTTGTTTATTTCTGCATCTTCACACACATAATATCTTCGGAGTCTGCAGCTGCTCAGGTCGAGGATGCCCCGGTGGTCTTCGGGGCCTTGCGCTTTGTGCTGGCAGCGTTGCCTTTGTTGCCTTGGCTCTGGAAGTCCAGTTCTCCGGAAAGCGCCCGGAGCAGCGCCATTGTGGGCAGTTTGGGGGCCGTGGCCTACGCCGCCGTCTTCGTGTCCTTCTCCTACGGGACCACCGGCGCCAAAGCTGCTTTCATCACTGCTCTGCAGACCACCGTGGTGGCTTGGCCTTGGCCGACTCAAAGCTCGCAGCAGCTCGCATGTTTGAAGCGTAGCGGCGTAGCAGCGGAAGCAGATCCGAGGTGGCTTCCTTGAGCTCTATGGCAGCCAAGCGGCTCAATCTGAGCACATTCTGCTCGGCACTTCTTGCGTTGGGTGGCGTAGCCGTGCTCGAGTTTTCATCTGGGCCCGTGGAAGCTACAATCGGTGACCTCATATGCATGGCTTCACCCATCCTCATCGGAATCAGCCGGCACCTCAGCCCAGACTTCGGCAGCCAGGATCCCTTTTAACATCTCATTCATAACATCAAATCCCATACAACATGAGAGCATCACCGGGTATTTGGCCGTGCTTCTTTAACGGTCTGTCACTCCGAGCCTGTTCGACCTTTCGCATGTCTGCAGGATGGGACATGACTTTGAAGTCTGACATCCTGACTGCCGAATACCAACGGACTAGCGAGATGAAGTCATCAGGGGGAGAGAAGAGAGAGGACAGAGAGAGAGCGAGAGAAAGAGAGAGGGAAGAGAGAGACAGAGAGGCCTTGCCTTTGGCTGAGAAGATGAGGGAGAGAGAGAGAGAGAGAGAGAGAGTGTGTGTGAGTGGGACAGCGAGAAACAGATAGAGAGAAGATAGAGCACACAGACAATACTTGACTAGGGTGTCTGCCTTCTTTCACCCAGCCGCTCAATAGTTCAATGCGTGGTGTTTCATGTCTCGGGCACGGAGGGCACACGACGGGACCCAAGCCGACAGAAAGAGTGAGAGAGAGAGAGAGATGCCGGTAGCTGCAGATGGCTCTCAAGAAGGGAGCAACAAAGGCATGAGGGTGGGCTCTCCTTGTCGTGAGTGTTCAGGGCACCCGGTGTCTAGTTACACTGACGGGCAATGCCCCCTCCGGACTCACCGTAGATCGACGCTCGTCGTCGATCGACCAACCCATTGCGCGCTCGTGCGCGGAAGGGTCGCGTGCCCTTCTGGACTGCGTGGAACAGGAGAGGCCGGACACATCTGTGAGAGACGAAGCGGGAGTTGAGGGTGAAGCAGCAGAGACAGTTGAGGCTGGCATGTGCTCGCCGAGAGCACGAAGAAGTTTCCAAAGGATGCCACACCCACTGCAGCTATCCAACTTTTGTGCTTTGGGATGCTCTTCGCAGTATGGCCGCTAGTCCGCAATTGCGACCCCCTGGGAAACGGTAAGCCCCCACGCGCCGCAAGCTCGCCCTCTGAAACCTTTCTCGTGAAGAGTCGAGCCGAAGATGTGTTGGATTTTCCACGTGGATGAGGAAAGCGTGCTTCGTTGAATCGAGAACCTGATGTTTTAGGTACACTGATGGGCTGCATCAATCTAAAGCTTTCGGAGTGTCTTCAAATGTCTTCAACAAGTTTTTCCAAACGGTTTGGGGGGAGTAGCCAGTAGCCACTAGCTATCACCAGCTTCTTTTCTACGTCCCTTCCTCCCTTGGCTAAAAGTCTTCGAGGTCGCTGGGTGAACTGCTGCTACGCCATGGGCCTGCGGGGCTGCTGCAGGGGGCCACCCACTTTCCCGAGCTGCTGCAAACGCCAGGCTTTAGCCAGTGCAGAGATTTGTGGAGGGCGTAGTCCAGCGTTTGGGTGTTGCGGGGCTTGACGTAACCTGCCACAGAGAATGCCTGGATTCTAGATAGATTTACATGAAATTTGCTGAGGGGTTTGACGGTTTTGGGGTTGTCTTGACCTGACGACTGTGGTGGCCTGCAACCAGTGGGTTCGGCGCATCATGATCGCTTCTTGAAGCTGCTCTACTTTGGCCTGGTCGATGTGGGAATACTGTCAGCTGATGTTGTTGTGGCTTCTACTCTCTCGTTCAATGTACATTCTCCTGAGCGAACAAAGAGTTCATGCATGATTCAAGCATGCTTTTGAGTGTCTGGTCAGTGGACCCACTTGTCTTACACACGCCCTGACAGACACCTATGGTTTGCCTTGAGCCCGTTGCAACTATGACTGTTCAGCCGTGTGCAGTATGTATGTTACACGTAGATACATGCGTATGTAGGGAGGTGCAAGAGGTTTCATGTTCACATAATCCGCACTCTGAGCGTAGTGTATTGCAATATCAATCCTGCAGAATTGCGTGGCAGAAGATACTACAGGTTACAGGCAATACAGTACTATACTCGTACAGTTCGCACAATCATACAATGCATTGCAGTATGTTGCAATAGGGACACAATGGTGAAGAAGCAGTCAGGTAGACCAGCTAACGGAGTGAGAGCTGTCCTCATGCGCGTGTGTCACAGTGTTCACTGAGACCTGTGCTTGGAGGTCTCCTGCCGGCGCTGCTGTTTTCATCTTTCTTTGGCAATACGGTGACCATGCTACTCAGCAGTGATGCTCGCCAGTGATTGATCTTTATCTCCTGTTGAGCGGCGTCGGCGAAAGGTTATTCCTCTGGACAGGGACCCTAAAGCCATGGGATAGAAGATGATAGAAGCCTGCTGCTGCCGTCCAGGAGGCTATGAAGCGCCTCAAGGCATCTGACGTCCGGTTCCCAGCTTGATGCCAGACATGTCACTGGCATCACCCGTATCAACGGAAATGTAGAGGTCCAATGACACCCTCGCCCTTGTTGAGACCTCCCTACAGGAAGGCTAACTCTGACCCCAAAACAAACCTTTCAAAACCCCTAACACAGAAACATCGCAAGAAACATCTCCGTCTTCGCTGCGTCTTTGCAGACAAAATTTCTCAGCTCCGACACTCGAATGAAAATGTCACGAGATGGCAAGAAAGCCCTCGGCAGCACTTCCTGCTTGAGAAGAGAAGAAGCCGAAGAAGCAAGTCGTGACTAATTCGTACATGTACACATGCCTGTGTGCATGTATGCATGACTGAATGTATGTATGCATGAAAGAATGAATTAATGTATGTAGGTAGGTACGTATGTATGCAGGCAGGCAAGCAGGTAGGTAGGTAGGTAGGTAGGTAGGTAGGGAGCATGAATTCACGGTTTGGACAGACAGGAAGGGATATAGACGTGTAGATAGATAGATAGATAGATAGATAGATAGGTAGGTAGGTAGGTAGGTAGGTAGGTAGATAGATAGATAGATGGATAGGTAGATAGATAGATAGATAGATAGATAGATAATGCTAGATAAGGTTTCCCTCATCGTGGCCTCCGAGCCTCTTTGGGCAGCTCTGGCTGCCGCAGCCTTCCTCGGCGAGGCGCAGCTCTTTGATAGTTTGGGGGCATGTCCGGTGGTGTAGAAAAAGCAGGCGATTGCTTTGGGCTTTCTTCGGGTTTCCGGCCTGGTTTGAGCTTGAGGGGCTTCGTGATCGGAGCACTGTGCTCTAGCTGGCAGCTCAGATCTTCACCGCCTCTGACATGGCTGGTGGCTTCCTGGTCGTGGCCGGCATCCTTTGCAACGAGCAGCCCGGACTGTTTTGGCGCCGGGCATGTTGCTTTCCTGAACGCTTCTTGCGAAGGTTCTGGAAGAGCCCCGAGGCTGAGGCCGAAAGCAAGAGCGAGGTTGGGGCCGCGGCGCTGTGGGATGTGCAGTTCGAAGCTGGTGCTTTGCTGAGCAGGTTGAGCTGGTCAGACTGAACAGTGCGGCATCTTCATGAAGTCACAGTGAGGAAGGCGTGGGTTCGACTCCGGAGCGGCGTTCCTTTAATGAGGAACGCACTTTGAGCTCCGAAGGAAGGCGGCTGGCGGCAGGCCTTCGTGTGACTCCCGTCAGAATCCTTTTGACCTGCACGAGCTGCTGTGGTGTGATGCCAAGCGGCCGCACGGGCTTCTTTAGATGAGGTGCCTGTGCCTCCCAATACTGCCGGTAGGCACCAAACCGCACGCCACAACCACAAAAGTCGGCCAGAGGGCGCGTGCTTTTGATCATCTTGGATTTGTGGTTTGGCTGTGCGGGCGATGCCTACTTTCGTTTTCCCACCATGGCCAGCTTGCAGAGCATCGGCGCAGACGATGCGACGCAGCGACCAGAGCATGCCCCTGTGATGACGAGTCGATATCGAATCGTTGACCTAGGAGTGGTTGAGGGCAGTTCTGGTGCATGGCCCGCCGATAAATGTACAGCTAAGACTCGGCATCTAAGGCCTGCATGCGGCTCGAACATGTGCCAAGACTGGGCAGTCGTAAGTCACTATCGGAAGCTGAAGCAATTATCTCTTTTCTATTCAGATGTCACAGAAATCAGTGGGACAGAATTCCATGGTGCTTCAAGGTTCTTTTGTCAAGCAAGACTCGACCCCGATCGCCCAGAGGTTGCATGCCTCATGAAAGTGGCCAATCAATCCAATCCACGAACTCATTGCGTCGGTTTGTTGACGTATGCATTGCATGTAAAATAAAACTGAGAATTCGAAAATAAGGACACTCTAGTCCGTCGCATGCGCAGCACAACCTGCACGTGACAGGCGGGCTAGGAGTTCCTCCTTTGTCCGGCCATGGCAGCTAAGCCCGACGAGCCTAAGACGCAAGTGGACTATGCTGCGGTCAGGAAATAAAAATTGAAAAGGAGCTGAAACTGAAACCTTCATTGACTCGTTTTGGAGGCGTCCAGGGTTTGCAGTGAGGGGAGAGGCACGTTCTCGGCACCAGATCGGACAGCATTCGCAGGTTGCAGGCCGGTGTACTACAAGACGTTGTAGCCTTCCTGATGCTCAAAGCCCATTGCGCGCGACAGCACAGCCCCTTTGCCACAACTTCGCCCACGGAAGGCCCTGTCGCGAATTGCTGGCATTGCTGCACATGTGGCTCCCACAGTGCGCAGAGCCGAGGGGGCATGTTGTCCAGCGGTTGGTGTGCATAGCGCAGTGTCCGAGAACGGACCGGAGTAGTGCGAGGCATATCAACGTATTGATTCCTTCAGAAGTCCGTTTTGCATGGTTGAAGTCTGGAGCCTACAGTGTATGCGTTGTTTGTGGCTTACAGCTGATCTCAGCCTCTATCCGGCGCGCACGATCACCGATCCGATCCCACATCCTGCACGCGCCATATTAAAGCTAAGCCGACATCGGTGCTGACCTTGGTGTGTAAAGCCTAGAATGCCCTAAATAAGGCCCCGTAAGCCTATAAAGGACCTGCAAGCAAAAGGCTCCAATTGCAGATTCGATTCGTTCTTCCGGGTTTCTCCCGTGCCGGCCGATGGAGCCGATGCTGCACGCCGGCCCTTCCCAGGTCCTGAAACAGGACGTGGAGGGGACGCGCGGATGTCCTTGTTTCCACTCTGCCTTTGCAGCTCTGTGCACGATTAGATTCTTAGATCTGCTGTCGATGTAAGCTTCAATATGGACTTGTCTTGAGGACTTGCCCAGACGTGCCGTGGGCGAGACCCATGAGGACTCCACATCAGTGAAATCCAAGCCTGCTCCGTGCGTGGGTGGTAGCGACGACAATGCAAGTCCGGAGTGCATCACTCTCCTGGACCCTCGGCAGTCCTCAAACTTTGGACTTTAGAGACACCTTTATGGCAGCAAGCTTCATGCAAAAAATCTGTTCGCGCCGGAGGTGCGGGGCCTCTCCGAGCCAAGTCGCTTGGTGGGCCGAGCCAAGGCAGAGAGCCGCCCGGGGGGACTCGGGGCGCGCTCTGTTTCTGTTTCGCGTCTTTGTCATCATTTCACGGGACCACGATTCCCCAGGGCTGAGCACCATCCCTCGCATGTTCCCCGTCCTTTATGGGTTGACTCGTGTCGCGGCACGCCTACGCCTGCCAGGGCTTTGCTTCGCATTGTCTCTTGGCTTTTCGAGGTGCCGGCGGCCCTCGGGGCCGCAGCAGCTGTGGCAGCGCGTAGGCGTCTCGGAAGGCGTGCGCAGGCGGCCGGGGCCTCACTGTAGTCTCGGGCCTCTGCTCTGGCGCCTGGCGCATGACGCATCCGCATGGGCGCTCTCTTGCAATGTCGAGCCCGAGGCTGCGACACTGACCTTCCAAGACGATGGTTGGGATGACGATCCGGACACGAATGCCGAAGACTCAGTTTCACAGCGCGAGTCCCAAACATAGACTCTCGCTGCTGAACGGCTGGCCGAAACTTCCATTCCAACAGGAGAAGGTTCCTTTGAGCAAGAAGGCGCCACTCCTCATTGACGGCCGGGGATCTCAGCTGAATGCTCGTTCCAACGTGCTCCTGACACCGCCTGCACAACTTGGTTTTCTTCGACTGCTTTATCCCCGCAGTCCAACAGCTACACGAAGCGCGGAATCTGACAACGTTTGTAAAACCGGGTGGTCGAGTCTTGTCATCATCTTTGAGGCCACTCTTGACTCAGCCAAGGCCGTGTCGTGGTTCCCCAGCGGAGTTTCCGGGTGACCAGCCCAGCCACGGGGTGCCTGGGCCAAGAAGAAACTTCAGCAGGTTGAGGCCGTGAGAGCGAGGCTGGCAATGAAAATGAGACGTTGTTCCCACTGCGGCACGGCACAGAAGTATCTATAAGCACTCGCCACGCTTAAGTGCCTTCACAAGGCGTTGCTTGAAGTGATTGGAATTGCTCCACTTTTTGTGCCTAAGGGACCTGGTTGGCGTCGCACCAAACGCATCGAAAGAGATGATTGAGGTGCCAGTTGCGGGTGTCCCCACGAAAGGACTCCAAGACAGGGATAGGAGAGATTTCTGACTGGGTTGCCGAAACGGGTTTCGGGCTATGTTGCGGTTTGCTGTTTCGGCCTTGGTCCCTTCTTTGCAGAGGCCGCCGTGGTTGCGGCCGCGCGCGCGGCGCCGGGCTGGGCTGCGCTGCGACATGCGGAGCGGGCGGCGATGCTTCAGCCGCTGGGAGTGGTCTTTGCAACGATCAATTAGCGGTTTTCGTAGCTTTGCTGAGCAGCTGGAATTCTCACACGGAGTTCCGGGAAAGCAGTCTATCCTCAAGCGGATGAGGGCCGATTCCCGAGGTCTTGTGCTGATGCACTCAGGGCAAACCTCGAGGCTTGGGAAGCCTGGGGCACGGGGAGTTCACAGAGATTCGCAGAGCTCACTGTCTTTTCTAAATGGGGTCCGGACCCCTGTTGTGAAAATTCAAAGGCACTGGCCACACTCCAGACAAATGAAAGTGGACGACCGCTGGCAGAGACGCGGCTGGAGGTCGCTGTTTGCTTGCTGTTTTGGGAGGGGGGGACGGCCGAGAAGCTGTCGGTCAGCTTCGGAGTGGACTGATCTCTTTCGCTCCAATCTTGAAACAGCCTGCATGCTTGTTGCACGTGCGCAGGTCATCGTGGCTGCAGCTTCCTTTGAAAATGCTGCACGCCGCCTGGCTGGTGGTGAGATGCCACTATTGAGTAGCTGCAGAGAATCGCACATGGAACCGGCACTTGTCGAAGCGAGTGCCGCGAGCAGGCTTCTTGGATGTCAGCCAGGCCTGTGCTTTGCGACAGCCTACAGAGCAAGAGTTTCAGTGTTTCATGGTCATGTTGTAAGTCCTTGGAGGATCTCTAGCTTGCCTGCAGGAGCGGTTGATCTCGGAGGACGAAGAGAAGAAGGCTCTGAAAGAATCGCCTTGGTCAGACCGGATCGTGCTTCTGCTGAGAGGTCGTCATTCGTCGAATGCCCGTGGGCGTGGTGGCAGTGATCGCGCTACTCCACAACAATCAGCGCTGTGGGTCTGGTGCGGAAATCTCCCCCTTGTGTCGAGGAAAGCTTGCGGTTTGTAGAGTTCTCGCAGCTTTTGAGAGTAAGGCCATGGAATGCACCCATTGTGCTCGGCTGGAAACCGACGGCCACGGCATTGGCTTGCGGAAACCCGGTTTCTTGATCGGGAAGAGAACCGTGATCCACCGTTATTTGAGAAGTTTCGAAAAGCTGAAGTGTTCTTCTACCACGTAGGAGTAATTGCACTGTATGACTTGGCAGAGCCGCTCCACCTTCAGGTGGTGCTGAAGCCCGCGCCGCAAACGCCTCTGACAACGCTGCGAATCGGGGAGCTGCTCCGGTCGCTGCTGCCCCGAGGTGCCCTCAGCAGTGCAGAAGCCGAGCATCGTCGGTGCGTATCTGGGACCAGGAGTGCTCAATGTCGTCGTCGGTTCAGATCTCAACACCCCGAGGCCTGTCTGAAGATGTTCGCGCATGACTTGCGCGACGTGTGCATGCTGATGATGATAATGATAGCTATGGTGTTTATCATCGTCGTGTTTGTTTGTTTGGCAGGCCCGGCGAGATCTTGACGAGCCATGACCTTGCACTCTGCCTGCAAGGAAACCGGTGGTCTGTTGTTCGTTTTGTTTTGCATTGACGCGCATGGGTACTATCATTGCTGTCGGTAGTTTTCCGGTATCACGTTATAGATGTCGGTATGGCGGTATGGCATTGCAATGCTCCTATACTAGCAGTCTCCATCTCAAAGTGCTTTTGCCACTTCACGCCAGTTTGTTTCGTGATTCGATGCTTACACAGATGTTGTGACGGCATTCCACAGCCTCATTGCTACATATTCGGCTTTATATCATCACATGATCTTAGATGTGATGTCCCAGGTGCGGAAGGTGGTCTTCACAGGTTCCACTGCCATTGGCAGCAAGGCGGAACAAAGTGTCAGCTTCTACTCCGCCACAGGATCCGAAATCCTCACCCGCAGCCCTGCCTAAGCCCCAAATGTAGCTCTACCCGAGCCCCAAGCGTAGCTCTGCCCAAGCCCCACTCCCGCCTGTGAGCCTGATGCCAGGTCATGGAGGCTTGTGCCAAAGGCTTCAAGCGGCTGCTTCTGGAGCTGGGAGGCGCTGAGCTGAGGAAAGGCTTCTGCAATTTCAGATAGACTCTGACAAGATCGCTGGCTCAGGCAACGATCCCGCGATCCCTAACTGCAGCAAGTTTTTGGTTCCAAGGTTTTCCGTGACGGTTGTGAGCAGCCTCACACTAACCAGGATCGTGCGAGAGGATTGCGACGTAGAGAAGGCGGCCGAAGGCCTTTTCAAGGGAGCGCGCCTGGGCTGCGAATGTGACTACAACAAGGCTTCCCAGAGCATAAGAGCAGACCTACGTGGTTGTCTGCATGTATGTGCAGGTTGATAGGCACGCATACCTCTTGAAAGAGAGACAAGTCTGATAGACGACGTTCGACTTGATGAAGCGCACTTAGTTTGTGGCTGCGTCGCAATGCACTAGAGTCGTGGCACCAATTCCAACAGCAGTTTCAGCGGAGCCGCAACTGCGCACCGTCGATGCGTGAAGGTTTTTCAACAACGGCCAGACCTGTTGTGCAGCAAAGCGAATCTACGTTCAGGACAAAGCGTGCTGTCACGAGGGGGTGAAGCAGTGGAAATTATTGAGGAATTCGGATCAGTATGTTCAAAGCTGTAAGCAAGTTCACTCGCTGAGCATCTGAGCTTGTGCCTGTGATAGCCTGAAATATACCAAGCCTGCAACTTCTCTTGACATTCCGTGACGCGGCCATGGGTAGAGTTTCCAGCTTTTGCTTCCAATACGTCGCCTCCAACATCCTGTGGTTCGCTCGTGCTATTTTGGGCTGATGTTTTTCTTGCCTTGCTCGTCATGTCCAATGTGGGAGTTTCCGAAAATAGGGGACCCTAATATAGTACCCTAAATAGTAGGATCCTTATTATAAGGACCCCAAAATAAGGTACCCCTAATTTTCGGAAACTCCCATGTGGAAGGAGAAGATTTACGACAAGTTCGTCAAGGCCGCTTTGGCTTGCACACCGGGAGCCAGATCAGCTCCAATGCTGCAACATGTCCAGGTGGCTGTTGCCAGGTTGACAAGAATCTGAGCCTCCCCCAACATCCCCCGCCCCCCCCGGGTTCGTTTGTTTTAGGAGATCGGATTCCTTTCGCCGCTCGGCGGTGGATTTTCCAGTCGTCTCAGGCCTTTGTGGCCCGCGCGCGGCGTGCGGTGCTGGGCAACGGGCTGTCGTCCGGAACAGAACTTGGCCCACTGGCGGCTGGGCTGCAGTGAGTTACAAAACATCGTCGGCTGATGGCCAGAGCCGGGTCTTGGCATCATGTTGTTGACACAGCTTCTAAGATCTTCTAAGCCTCGCGCAGGCCAGTGCAGTGCAACTTCGCCATGTAATGGAATTGGTCGAGGACGCTGTCATCCTTAGTGGTGCAAGAGGTTTTGCTGATTTCCTGGGTGCCTTCTCAGAAGGCAGGATGTCTTCGACATCGAAACCTTCGTCTGCCTTCCAGGATGCCCGCCGGAAAGGTGGCCGAGTTCTGTGCGGGGGTGGGGTCTGGGCCTCTGCCTGGGCTGCAGTCAGTACTGCGCGACTTTGGCAAGCATTGTCGGTGAGATGAGGGCTAATGCTGTACAGGTAGAAACCTCACCGCATCACTCTCCACGTTTACAAAGGTAACACCAGCAATAGGCTCGGACGAACATTCAGCAGTTAGAGTTTTCATTAAGCCAAGCAGCTGAGCGAGCACAAGATAGCATATTTCCAGTTGCAGCACTTGACATTGACGTCCCTGAAATGACTGCCGAGGCCACTGCGGGGCCTCCCGGGGACGAGGGCCACGGGCCTGGAATCGCGAGCCTGAATCGATGACTGATGACTAGCCCAATGATTTTGGTTTCAGGTTCGAACACGGGCTTGTTCTACCTTCCCACCATTGTGGTCGACGTTGCAGAGGAGCTGAGCATCAAGACTGGTGCAGGGTCCCTTCTGTGTCAGTGCTCCCCGACCACTGGTGCATCATCTCTAAAGACCGGAGGGAGCCTGCTCTGTGCAGGGCACGCGGCTTGTGGACGAGGAGCAGTTTGGCCCCGTAGTGCCGGTGATGTCCTACAAGGCTGGCCTCCGGGCAGCCTGAGCAGATGCCGGGACCAGACAAAAGGCCCCAAGGATGCTGCTCTCAAGGCGTGTCGAATGCCTGGGCAGGATGACGAGGAGGCAGTTCAGAGGGCAAATGCCACCCGTCACTGGGCCGCATGGGTGTTAGCTGGGGCTGGCTCTCGCTGCGGAGTTCTTTCCAGGCTATGGCCTTTCCGCGTCCATCTGGAGCCAGGACTTTGACAAGGCTGCGATCGCTTCGAAGTCTTCTGCCCTGTCCCTCCCCTTGACGGCTTTCCTGGCTTTCCCGCCTTGCAGGCTAATGAGATAGCGAACCGGCTGAAGGCAGAGCGCTGTCAGTTCAAGCTGAGCTCGAGTTGAACCCGTGCCCTGTCGACGACAGTTGGCCAGGCCGGAACAGTTTGGGTGAACAAGCACTGCGAGTTCATTCGCAATGCTCCGCTGCTCGCCCGAAGAGGTTCAGATTAAATCGGACAGCGCTCGTGGCGAGTCCGTATCCTTAGCCTTAGAGGTCTAAGCCTTTTACCGGAGGTTTGCAACAGATCGTGATGTCGCGAGCGACGTGTGCGGCCTCAGGTTCGGGGGAATCGACGAGTCCGGCATTGGCCGCGCGGGTGACCTGGGAGAGCAGGTGCTGGGGGTGTGCTCAGTTCACTCATCGGTTGAGGGGTGAGCTCCGAAAGCCAAGAAGTGCAAGAGCCGATAAACGGAATGTGCGCATGCCGCGAGACAATGAGAAACGAGTGGATTGCAGCGAGAACAAAGTAGGGATCCGATTAGCAATGTCTCTGCTACCACTGAAGTGCAGGACTTGAACCAGTACACGGAGATCAGGACCTCTCGGCTCGGTTTTAGTGAAGGGTGCTTGTACTGTTGGGCCAGAAACCCAAGCAAAGCACTGGGCCTGTCAGAGTGTGAACGGACCCGAGCTTTGCAGGACACTGTGTCTGGCGAAGGCCCCGCCCAAGCTCCCGCCTGATGTAGAGGCGCCCCGTCGGCACCAGGCATGCCAAAGTCATGATAGGCATCACCTTCTACTGCACTGCCACTACTGGGAGAACGAGAATTTGTTGTCACCATAGTCCACAGCTGGCCCCTGGCAGTCTCTGCAGCATACGCCAGAAGTGGTGGTTGAGGAGCGCGCGAGGCCCGCCCAGCTGCAAGTAGAATTGTGGAACACCGTCCCTCGTGACCGGCTTTGTGATTACAGGTCCGCGCTCCAACGCCTCTTTCGGCGGGTACGGTCGCAGGAGTGCTCTTCTGGGTCGGAGGGAAGCCCTTCGGGGCTGTAGCTCGATTTCAGAATCTCCAGAGGCTCTCAGGTGCTTTTAAGTGGTTGGGCCTAGAAGTCCGTGGTCAAACGACGAGAGCCCGAGCTCATCACTGGACCTGTCTCTGCGACTTTCTGTGCCGGCGCAGGATGCATTGGAAAGCGCAGCACAGGACTTTGGGGCGGTACGGCCTAGTCATTTCCACTTCGCCTAAAAACTATAGCTTTTCAATTGCCAGGAGGCACTGAGAGTTTTTCCTTTCCAGCTGCTTGCCTGATCTGGATTTTCGCCGCAGCCACAATTCTCGTCTCTGCGCTGGCTCCACCGGCCTGCCCCGGTCTACGCAGCAGGTTCTCCTTATCCATCACATCCAAGCTTCCAAAGAGCCAAGGCCACGAAACCTACGATCAGCTCTCGCGAGTCTGAGTTCTCCAACGGGCTCGGCGTGTGTAACGCAGCTGCAAAGTTTCTCAGGATTTCAAGTCGGTTGATCGCGTGGTTGTGCTAGGTCCGGGTTCCCTCACCGGGGCTGGGTTGTCAGCCGGCGTGGCGCAAAAGCCAGCCCTTTAAGTTGAGATCTTTCAAGCAGCAAACTTTTAGTAAGTTTCCAAACAGTTTAGCATGGATTGAAGAACCGGTAACCGGATTAGATGGGGCTCTGATCATCATCGTCACGCGCTTGTCTGCTTTATTGAAGTAATCACACTCTAACACTAAAGCCCTAGCCCCACATCGGAATCCCGAGATCCCAAAATAGCAGTCCGCAGACCTAAAACCCTTGAGTCCCAAAGCCCTTAGTACAGGCACGCCACGCTCCTGACGAGTCCTTTCGCACGGAATTCTGAAGGAGTTTCTTTTGGCTCTCTTTCGAGTTCATTTGCTGCCATGGCTCCCCCCGAGGGCTACGTGCCTATCACAGCCTTCACTCTCTGCCCACCCGGAGGGATATATTTTCAAGTGGGCATGTACATCTTGGAGCCTCGGCCGCACCGCACTGTGGTCTTTCTCTGTTCACAAAGGATGCCGTGTTTTTTCTTGAATCTCCGTAGAGTATCCTCGATTGGGCTACGTGATTCATTCAAACCTCAGTCGGAGCCCTCCAGCGGCCAGGATCTGGTCAACGATGTAGTTCAGATTGGCACCTTCATCGTGAACAAGGATTGGTGGTTCACAGGATTTATGATTTTCTTCATAGTTCTCAATCTGGCAGCCACAGTCGAGCTGACCGCCAAGTTTAGCAAGTTCAAGACTTTTGCGCCCCTGGGGGCGTGCCGACGACTTCTTTCCAAAGGATTCTCTCTTGTGAGCGGATGATCGAAGCGCCCTCCACAGGGCTGATCGGACCGTATGGGGCCTCCCTTCTCCCTCTCACTCCGCTCCAGGCCACCAGCGCCCTTTATGGGCTTGTCAGCTCGGCGAAAGCCATGGCCGAGGGCAGGCTGGAGATGGAGGCAGGCGGCATGCATGATTTTTGAAAGACAATAGCGAGTTAATGTAACAAACAAAAGGACACAATACATGCGTCTTCCTTGACAAGACCCTGGGGAGGGCAATGGCGCCAACGTCAACGCCCATGTCTTGAAGGCAGTGCGCCCGGTGAAGGCCGCCTTGCTCGTTGCTTGGTATCTTTGTGCCTACACGGCGGAGCTGGCGGCCTTCGCCGTGGTGAGTGCAACCTTACACCCCATTGCAACCTTGCCTGGATACTTTTTGGGCGCAGTAGCGAACGGAGCAGCGGCTTGGTGGAGTACTCAGAAGCGCGACGACTTCGCCAACTATGCCATAGCATCTCTTATCGGAGTTTCTGTGGCTATGGTCGGAACACAGACAAAGAGCTTCTTCAAGAGCGACGATCCTCCCGGCCCCGGTGTTATCCCCGCAACCTTTATCCTTATCCGCTTCTGCGCCTGGGCGGCGCTGTGCTCCCTTGATCTCCCTCACGGCCTTCTGCCTATAGGCTCGCTCGGCCGGCCCACGGGGCTGCCGGTCTTCCAGGCAAAGTTCCTGGAGCCGGCGGCAGCATGCCACACAGCTTTGGCGTGCCTCTCATCTCATACCTGGGTACACTTCAACACACAGGCGAACACGACATCAATATTTCTAAGCGAAGAGCTGGCATTCGGCCCGTGTAGCTGGCCAGCAGCGGGCGAGCTAAACACGGCTTCAACAGTCTTCAACTCGTGTTTGTTGTTCTTCGTCGTGATTCTTGTCCCAATGCACATGTGCATCGTCATTGCAATGCTATTTCTGAATCCCACCTATGCCTGTCAAGTCGACAACGTCGAGCTAAAGGAGGAGGTCAAGGCGAAGGCGCGTGAGATTGAACACTTTGCCGAGCAGAACGAGCAAGCTACGGCCGAGTACACGGAGCTGACCCAACCTGAACGTTGACCTGAAAGCAATGCGAGGCTTCAAATGACGTGTTCTATCCTTCCAGGACTGTTTCGAGCCAGCGGGAGAAGAGAAGACCATTGCAAAGGTTGCAACCAGACTGGTCGAACCCTGTACCGTAGGCACGGGTTCAGAATTTGGCACTTGGACATTCTGAAAAAGTGTGTCTGTGGGGAGGGGGGTAGGGTTCCTACTATCAGAGTGGCGTACTCCTTCCACAACCCAAACAGTGACCACATTCAGAAAACTACGCGAACGCCAGAGATGGCTCGGCAGCAAAGTGGTAACAGCCGCAAGAATCAACAAGAGTCCAAGGTCTAAACACAAAAATCGATGACAGTGATTCTGATTCTTGTCCCAACTTTTCTCACAAGGCGACGCTCTGGGAGTGCGACGGGTTTAAGGTAGGTCAAGCTTTTCTTCCATTCCTGCCGTTGCACAAGGTACTGTTGCGAGGGCTTCCGGTCGAGACCCCCATCGCGCGGCGTCGCCTCGAGTCGGAGGCATTAGCATGGACATGTCTGCAGGATTCACAACCATGTCTGGGACGCCAGCTGCTGGCAGGCATCTCTGTTGGGCGTGCTCGGCTTGCTTGGAGCCAGCGCCTATGCTTTGGGTGACGAGGCCGGTCGTGGGTCGATGCCTCTCGTCCCAGATTCGGCAGATTTCGGCAGTTTGTTGGCCTTGCCAAGGAGCCCCAAGGGTTCGTGCGTGACGCGGACGAGGCCAGTGAGTTGCCGCATTTGCCGCGTCTTGTTCGTAGCTCTCAGCAAGGCCCTAAGCCAGAAATCCCAATCAAAACCCCTGGGGCTGGTGGTTGCCAAAAGCTCTGGAACCGCGGCGGCTTCCAGGCCTCCGAGGCCTCAACGTGGCACCGCGATGGTCGAAGTGCCCCGAGCTTTGATGCTCCACGACGCCTCTTCAGGCTCACATGTCCACAGCGTCTCAAAGAGGAGCTGTGTTAGTCAAAACCCGAAAACTCCAAAACCCTCTCAGCGGTAGGGGAGAAGAAGACTTCTCGTTTCTCTGCCAGGCCTGAGAAGTCGGTGCCCGACTTTGCCTTGTCGATGTGTGTCGGCGAGGGCGTGAAGGGGAGCTTTGTGGACTTCAGGCCGGGTCCCCGGGAGAGCATTTTTCGTTTTTCTGTCTTCGCTACGAGCTTTTTGATTCTCAAGACGACCGCGGCTGAGAGATGGATGGCGTCAGACAGATGGATGGAATTGATTGGTAGGGTCCATGGCTTCGGCGTCGGTATCTGTGAGATGCAGCAACATGCACCTGGTCTGTGCTCGCTGCAGGCGCCTGAGAGCAGTTGCGGACCCGCAGGAGCCTTCTTGCTAACTTAATATGGAATTGGCATGGAAGGCAGGCAGTTCTCCAGGTGTAGAGATGCCCCCATGCTCGGAATCACGCAGGATGTTGCGCTGCTGCAGAAAGAGCCCATAGCTTTCTTCGACTCAAAGACGCTCGGACTGATCTAGCACAGGGATCCGTGATCTTTGCTAAAGTGGGATGCAAAGGCTAGCAGCCCAGCAAGGGTTCCGCAACTGCAAGCACTTCGCCGGCGATGTCCTACGATTTCGTGCGGAAGTCCCGGTGGCCTGTCTCGCTTTGGTTCTCCCAGCAGGCTCGGGCTCCGCTCCGAGCGCGTGCTGGTGGCCGCATCGCAGGAGGAAGACTTCGATGCGACTCGGAAGGGGAGAGTTTTCATGGGAGCCCCGAGCCTTGAGCTTTTGCGATTGCACAACGTGATCTACATGATGGTGTGAGGCAGTGTGCAGTGCGTGTGATGCTTGTGTAGTGCTGTTCGAGCAGACAGTGAGATCGAAATTGGGATGCTTCTTTTGACAAAGGTTTCTTTCCGAATGCATGTGGCTTTCAGGCCCAAGTAGTGTCTAGGCAAGATCGGGGTGTGAGAATGCACACACAGCAACGAGAGTGAGAGACCTCCTCCAGCTTTCTCCCAGAGCCGTTCTCTTGGACGCTTCGACGCGTGCAGAGCCTCCGAAGCCTGAAGCCGTCGTCATGCCATGGGTGGGGGTGCCAGCGCTCCTCAACCTCAGGCTCCATGGGGATCCGGGGATCTTTGGTTCAGGATGTGGGGATCTTTGGATATCTTTGGCGTCTCTGTAGCCGAGCTTGGAGGCGCTGAGGAAAGGATCACTGGCAGGCGACGGGCAGTCCAGATGCAGCGATCCTGGCCGAGAACGAGCGCCTGAAGAAGGAGGCTAGTCGGAGACCGCGTGAGGGAGTTCGCCATATCAGTCCGACGCATGAAGGGGATTTCGTGGCTCTTGAAAGTTCAGGGGAATCAGTCGAGACTCTTGCCGCTGACTTTGGATGGATCTAGTCACGAGCCTTCTTCGGAGTACATGGCCACTGAAGGGATCTTCCGCAGCTCCCTTAAGAGCTCGAAGAGCTGCTTTCAACTCCGACGCCAAATCCCTCAGCCTTGCAAGCCTTCTGGGGGAAATCGAAGTCTGATGACTTTTTTTGTTGGCCAGATCGATGCTGCCCAGAAGCGGGCGGACACCGCGGAGGCATCGCAGAAGGCCCGGCGAAAGCTTCCTGGAAGTCTCCGGTAGTAGCTGCGGATAGCTGCGGTCTGCCACAGAGACTCCACAGCCTCAGGCCGCTGTTGCGAAGCAGTCCGAGTTCGAGAAGCTCAATGCGGACAGGGCCAATCCCACGGAACCTTTCCCCAGGCTCCCCAGGTTGTAGAAGCCACTGCTTACCTGCTAATTATGGGCGAAATGGGACATAATTGCATTTACCGTGTCCCTTTGTCGTGGCCTCTCTTGATTTCCGTAACGTCGCTTCGAAGCCAGATGCTGCCCCTATAGAGCCTCTTGGCCTCTCGAACCCTTCATTTCGAGATGTTCCTTCCTCTGCAGTTCCGTCCAGGAGCTGGAGAGCGTGACCAAGAACTCCGATGCCAGGCGACCTTCGCTTTGCGGTTGCCTGCAGTAGCTCTGTGAAAGTTGCTTCGGTACCATGCGACATGGAGCCTGTATCGTGTCAGCGCATCTCCCACTGGGCTCCAGAGCCGAACTTCGGTGCTCTGTTGCAGGAACGAGCGTGCGAAGGCCCTGGCTCAGGCGGAGTTGGTCAGCATGGCGAAGGCACTCGAGAGATCCGCTGCAGAATTCTGTTTTCGGGGGAGTGCCAAGAGCTTTCCAGATATCTTCAGGTCTGGCGGGCCGAACGTACGGTGGAGGAGTGCCGTGGCATCAAGGAGGCGCGCCGGGCTTTCGCGTTGCCTTGCAGGCCTTGCGTTCTAGGATACAAGGCTCAGGGCTTGAAAGCCATTTAAATGGCTCGTGCGTGCGTTTTCAACCGATGCCCAGAGGTCTCGCAAGCTCGACTGGAGTTCTGGCATGACGCCCATGAAACGGCGATTGTGAGGACAAAGGACGGCCGGATCTGTGATCGATGGCAGTGGTTTGTCACCTTGTTGTGGACACCTGTTCTAGCGACTGGGAAGGCCGTTCGGAGGAAGAGTTTCGCCATGCGAGGACACAGCCGGCAACCACTCGACCGTGTCCAGAACCCGGGAAGATGCTGCAAAGGCGACAGCCCCGGAGGGTGCTCTTGCCTGGCCCTCCTCCTCCTCCTCCGATGGTGCTTGCCCGGGTCTTTTGGCTGGGAGTGACGCGACGAAATTCCTGTCTCCTTAAAAGAAAACACATTGCCGGCAAATGCAGTGTGGTGCACGCACCTGGCCTGGTTTATTCTGTAAACGCAGACAGAGTTCGCCAAAAACGTCAGACACGCCTCGGTAAGCCCGATCCCCCCTGGCCTGCAAAGTTCGACATGACCTGCCCAAACTTTGAAGCGCCCACAGGAGGCTGCGGAGGCTGCTGCCACTGAGGATGCGGCACGGCAACGCCTGGAGGAGGCGGAGGCAGAGCTCTTTGCACTCCCGGTTTATCCGTCCTCTTCGCGTTGGACTTCGGAGAACAAGGCGAAGGGACTCTGGCAGTTCAGAGTGATGGCAAGCAGCCTGCGAGAAAATGCGAGCAACGCCAGCCTTTCTCCGTTGTCCGTCTGTCGCTGAGGCCGTGGCCTCGGAAGCCAACCGCCAGGCAGCAGACTTCCGGGAGAAGGAGCGGCAGGCGGGGTCCGGCTCTAAAAGGCCTCTTCTTGAGGATGTTTGGGCCAGTTTGGGCTGATTGGACTTCAGGTTTAAGCTTTGAAGAATCATTTCCGACGGGCCTTCGTCCAGCTTTGCTGATCACCACTTCAGCGTCTGTGTGTTTGTTGCTGGACGGCCAAATCCGTGGGTAGGGTCGCAACCACACTTGGAGGCACACCTCAGGCGAAAAGGACCCCTTCTTGTGTTCATGATGCTGGCTCGTCGAGTCACTTACTTGTTTTGAACGCAACTGCTGCGGAGGCTGTCGGCCCTTGATTCTGGTCCGAAATCCCGCCTGAAAGTATCCCGGAGGCTCACATTGCCTCCTTTGACTTCGCCAGCGCCGTGGCATCTGCCGAAACTGCCATCGCAGATGCGCAGCAGGCAGCGACGGTGATCATTCGGAATTGCAGGGTGCTTCTGCCTATCGCAGCAACTTAGTACCGAGGCAGTCAAGAAGGAACGCTGTCGGCTTTGACTCAGTAGTTCATAGTGTTTGCAGAGCGCTGACCATTGGTCGTCTGAGTCTAGCGGCCACGCTTTCATGCTGTGCTTTGGGCATTGGGTGAGGGGCTCATGTTGGTCAGGCGGAGCAGAACGCCCAGGAGCCGTGGGGTGCTGCCACGCTGTGCATGTCGTGCATCCAAAGAAGCCCAAACCACAGTAAGAGTCCTCTCTGATGCCAAACCCGTTTTGCAGGATGGTGTGGCCAAACGTGAGGTGGATGGGCACCGGGGTGGCCAAAGTTTCTTGAATATCCCGGGCCTCTTAAGTCCCCACCCCGGACTTCTGCGCTTGATTTCTGTCTGGCAGCCTGCGTGGATCCCTGTAGAGGCATGTCAAAGCACACCGACTCTTCGGATCCTGAAGCCCTGCCATGCCAGGCAGAGCTCCAAGCGGCACAAGATGCTTTGCTAAGTGCCAAGGAGTGTTCTGTTTTGGTTCTGGCCGAAACATTTCGCAAGGGTGTAGGTGCACGAAGGTACAGGATTCCAGGTGCTCACATGGTGTTTCGGGGAGTTGAGCTTTGGGCACTGTTTCATGCGAACAACACCTGAAGGAGCTACTCAACAAAGTGAGGGCCCAGAAGGATGAAAAGATGCAGGACTGGGCAGAGCATTTCATCAGAGATTGCTTCAAGCGCTGTTGTCGACAGAAGAACAGGAAAGATGTGGATTCTTACCGCTGGTGCTGCCTTCTCCTCTTCCTCCCCTGTGCTGCTGCTACTACTGCTATTGCTACTGCCACTGCCACTGCCACTGCTTCTGCTACTGCTACTGGTACTGCTACTGCTACAGCTGCTACTTCTACTACTACTACTACTACTACTACTACGACTACTGCTGCTACTACTGCACTGCTACGGCTGCTGCTGCTGCTACTACTACTACTACTATTACTACTACTACTACTACTACTACTACTACTACTACGACTACTGCTGCTACTACTCCGACTGCTACTGCTACGGCTGCTACTACTACTACTACTACTACTACTACCACCTTCTACTACTTGCTACTGCTTGCTACTATATGCTGCTACTTTCTTCTGGTTTCTACTGCTTGCTACTTCTTGCTACTGCTTGCTACTACTTGCTACTACTCGACTACTTGCTACTATTTGCTACTGCTGCTACTGCTGCTACTGCTGCTGGTACTGCTAGTACTGCTACTGCTACTGCTGCTACTGCTACTATAACTGCTACTGCTACTGCTACTGCTACTGCTACCACTACCGCCACTGCCACGACCACGACGGTCACGACCATGACCACGCCCATACCCACTGCCCCGGCCGCGGCCACCGCCATCGCCCCCCCACCACGACTACCACTACCTTGTGCTGTTCACTGTGTACTGAGCATATCGAACATTCTCAATATCACACTCGTCGACAATCTTCATCGCTGCGGTCACTTCAGCATCAAGGATTGAGCCAGCTCTAGGTCCTGAGCGAGCGTATGGGTTGCTGGATTCGCTGCCGAAATGTGGTTCCGGCGCGTGGCAAAGTAGCACCCCCAGGGAGACCTTCGATGCGTATGTCCAGGAGAAGGAGCGCCTGGATGCGGAGCACGAAGCAAAGCAGGCTCGATCAGGGGCCGGTCCGAAGCCTCCAAAGCCTCCGACCTGGACATGCTTTGGGTTTTATTCCTGGTCTACTTGGAGACACAAGCGCAAGCAGGGTTTCCGAGTTTCGGCGGAGCTACAGCAGAGAGCCGGAAACCCTGAATGCAGAGCCTTATCCCCTTCAGCCTTTTTTGGGGGTTCCTGATTATAATTATAGTGTAATATCCCCAAACCCCTATTCTAATTATTACGGCCCCTGTATTATCTTCAAGCACTCTTTCGCTCTGAAAAGGCGGAGCTCCGCAACGCCGAGACCCAGCGGCAAGAGGCCGAGGCGCGCTCGAGGGAGTAGGGACCCCGCTTCAGGCCTGCCCACTCCTTAAGGGTTTAGGGTTTAGGGTCCTCTAAAGGGTTTAGGGTTTAGGGTTTAGGATCCTAAACCCTAAACCCTGAACCCTTCAACAGAAACCCTAAACCCTAAACCCCTACGCCCTGAACCCTCAACCCTCAACCCCAACACCCTAAACCCTAAACCCCAAGGTTTTCCAAGGTCGCATAGCTGCCATGAGCCATTTTGAGGACCTCCTGCGCCGTGCAGAGGGAGAGGTGGAGACTGCTAAGCAGGAGCTCTTCGAGGCACGATGGCAGCTTAGAATATAATATACCATAAAATGGTATGGTATATTACAATATGGTATAGTACAGCTCAGTAAAAATATGGCATACTATTAGTGTAGTTTAGTATAATATGGTATACTACAGTTTAGCAAAATAGTACAAACTATTATACACATAATATAGCACTATAACATATGGTATTTTATTTTTACGGTATGATATAAGATAGTATAGTAGAATATGGTATAAGATGATAGTGTATAGTAGAGCATAATATGGTATAATATCATCATCTTGTACAGTAGAGTAGAGAATAGTATAGCATAATATAGTCTAGTCTAGTTTAGGATGTTCCGAATGGCACTTAACGTGTACCAACTCCAGATAGCACGCTGGTGTTATGAGTCTTCTAATTGGGTCTGGCATCGTCGACTGGGAGAGCAGTCTCATGTCAGCTGCTTCCTCGTCTGTCGCCATGGCTTTGGGGTTTAGGGTTCAGGGTTTGGGGTCTAGGGGCTCAGGGTTTAGGGGTTTCGGGTTTAGGGCGTGAGGGGGCAAGATTCCTGGCGGTTGCGTTGTTGGTGTGAGTGTGGGGTTGCTTTGCGGCTTGGGCGACCGGGCACTTATCGACAACGACAGATAGAAACTCGTGGTGTTTACTTTCTGGAGGCCCAGAAGGATCTTCAGCAGAAATCCGGATTAGAGGAGAGACTTGTCTGCAACGATCGCTGCTGTCCGTCCTAGTGCTTCGGTTTCGATGCGTGACGGACTCTGGTTGGTCAGCCACAGTGTGTAGGTACCCAAAATCCCAAAATCTGCAGTCACAATGCATGCTTGAAGCATCTTCGAATCAGCACTTCTTGTGTTACCAAGGAGTTTGGCTATCAAGCAGCGCCATGGCTTTCAAGAGCTTCCGGTTCCCCAATCGGATTTAGGCGGCTTTGCAAGTCTCGGGCGATCAGCGTATCGGACAGGGTTCGAGTGCCGATCGAAGCCAAAACAGCTGTTTAAAGCCATGGCATGCCATGGCCCTAGGCCTAGGTCCCCAGGCTTGTACTGAGCCCGGCCCGAACCTGGTGTGCAAAGGCAGACCATGGAAGCCTTCGCGGCGGAGGTCTCCTGAAAGCCTGTGGTTTGGGTCGGTAAGCTGCATGCACCCCTGGAGAGGCCCAGCAGATCGAGCAGTCAACCAGGGAGGAGCTTGAAGCGGCCCAGGCCCGGCCGCTGTTTCAACATCACCCCCCAGTTTCTTGGCGATTTGGCCGATTTCCCCCCTCTTGTCTGTTCTGCAGCCTCGGTACCAGCATGCTGAGTTCTTGTTGCCAGTGCAGGGACTGCTACAAAGTCACGGGCCCACTCCTAATCCGGAACACTGTCGAGTCAGGAAGAGCATATAACAGCAATCATGCCTGCTTGTTCTTCTCTCGACATGTGTCCGGTTCTCACAAAGCAGAGTCAAGCCTTTCGAGCCAGGACAGGACACATAAAGCTGCGGAGGCCGGGTGTTCTTTCCAGTCTTTCCAGGAGCCCAGACAAGCTTCTCTTCAGAAGTGCAAAAGTGTTCCGAAGCGGTGGGCTATGGATGCGTGACACTGGGAGCTTCATCAAAGGTCGGGATCTCCAGTGCTGTCCTGCAGAACGCAATATGCTGGGTGATTTTTTTGCAGGGAGGGTTGGGTTGGGAGGTTTGGGAGTCTCTGCGAGTCTAGCTCTCGTCGTTGCAGGCGTTGACTGATGCAGAAGCGATACTCGGCAGCAGTCTGTGTCTGCAGTGCTGAGAGCAGAACAGCTTCATCCGCCAGCCGATTCTTGTGGTTAGCCTCCTGCCCGGCTTTACTATCTTGTTCAATGCAGTACTTGAGGCTGCTGGCGACGCAGCAGGCCGAATCAAAGAACAGGGAGGTGTCGCTGGCCTTTTATGACCTTGGACGATCGCCCTCCCCATGCAAAACAGCCGCTTGCTCATAGCCACGGTCGACTGACAGTCATGATTCATCTTGAGCCAGGTCGGCATGCGTGAAGACGCTTCTAAAGGGGACAGAAGCGCAGCCTTAGATGTGCCTCGGCTTAAGAGGAGCAGACCACTACCAGTTCCAGTACCAGTGTGCGGGTGCCAGTACCAGTACCATTGTACTGGTTACTAGTACCAGTACTCGTACTGCTGCTGATGCTCTTCCACCACCACAACCACCACCGCCAGCACCACCACAGCTCAGGCGGCAGCCATCGCGGCGGCGAGGGCGCTTCTGGAAATCGTTCCTTTCAAAGACCCGAGCAGCTTGACTCAAATGTAGCTTGTTAGATGAATACTTTCGGAGGTGGTACCAGTAGCAGCAGTCGTCATTGTGGCACCTGCTAGTGCTACCACTAGTATTATCAGCAATAGTACCACTAGGGGTAGTTGTGGTGGCAGCGGTACCTGTATTGGTAGTCGCAGTAGCAGCCGCAACAGCAGGGGGTTCTAGCGTCAGCAGCACAGATTGCAGCAGCAGCAACAGCGGCAGTGGTGGCAAGCAAGGTTATAGGAACATAATCTTAGCACTAGTAAACTTCATCATCGCCAGCAATCGGCACAGTATGTGGAAAATCCGGAGGAGCGTGTATACGACGGAGAACTATACCAAAGCGTCCTCTATGTTAGTTGACATCAAACTCTCCGACAGCCAAGGCCAGTCAGTGCCGCCGGCCAAGCCCTCCTCGGAAATATTCAGCGCTGCTTGGATTTGTCAGGCTGTTGAGGGGCTTCGTGATTTGCAGCCTCGTCGTCCCTTCCCACGGCTCTCGAAGAGATTGAGAACTCGGACACCCGCTGTTGAGGAAGCATACAAGAGCACCGCGCTTGCGCCCATGACGCCGCCGGCGCCGGAGCGCGCGGAGAGTCCGGAGCTGAAGGGTGCGCCTTGAGTCTGTGAGCTCTCTGGCTTCAAGTTCGCGGGGCCCAGGCGCAGCTGAACCTCGACCTGCTGAGGAGCCGGCACCAGAGGCAGAGGACTTCGGAGAGACAGAGAAGTGAGAGAAACGAAAGCGCCATGGAGTCCCCAGCAGAGAGCTTCTTCGCGTGCTGAAAGGAGCTGCCTGCGTCTGTGCCAGCCGACGAGGACGTTCCGGATAGACACGGAATCCAATTGTGCAAGGCTGAGTGAGAACTCTGAAAAGCGTCCATGCCACACATCTGTGAGAGCCCTACAGAGAACTCATTTCCTCAATTTGAATGCTGCGAGGAGCCCTTGGCCGACGGACTCCTGGCTGCAAGGGGTACACGGGGAAGTTCGAGGTGAACAGTCCAGATGGGTAGTTGTCAAAATTATGGTCCCTTTTGGGGTACCCTAAATAATAGGTGCGGTATTATAATAAGGACCCAGAAAGGGACCATAATTTTGACAACCACCCAGATCTTGAAGCCTTTCGCGGGTCCAACATGTCTTGCTCGCTCCCCCCAAAGCTCCCCGCCCCAGCTCGAGCTTCGCTCCGCAACCGGTACCTGGACCCTACAATATATTCCTATATATATATATATATATAATAAAATTCCTATATATATATATATTTATTTTTATAGTAGTAAGTAAGTAGTACATTGTTTAAGTATAATGTGGTGTATTATGGTGCATGCATGTATGTATGTCTGCCTGCCTGCCTGCCTACCTACCTAGCTGTCTGTCTATCTGTTTGTCTGTCTGTCTGTCTGGACGTATGTATGTATGTATGTTTGTATGTATGTATGTATGTATCCACGCATGTACGTATGTATGTATGTATGTATGTATGTATGTATGTATGTGTATGTATATGTATATGTATATGTACATGTATATGTATATGCACATGTATACACGCACATTTTAGAATACCCTAAACCACATGTAGTAGAGTGAAGTGTAGTAGGTTCAACTAGGTCATAGTAGGTGATAGTCGATTATAGTAGATTGTAGCGGACCACAGTAGGACATAGTATATTTTCGCGTATTATAGTGGATCGCAGTAGATTACAGTAGGTTATAGTAGGTTACAGTTGATTCTAGTATGCTACAGTATGTTTAAGTGTGTTATAGTGCATCACAGTAAATTATGGTGCGTTCTAGTATGTTGCAGTATATGCTAGTAGATTATCATGTACCATGCGCTATAACATACTAACATGCTAGACTGTACTGGTATAGCATGGTGTGATATCACACACCTGTTATAGTGCATGAAAGTATATTTTGGTATTTACCTTATGTGATAGTATTGGAGTGCATCACTGTTTCGTAGAGTATATATATATATATATAGAGCATGTTAGAGTATATTCGAGTATGTTAGACTGTCTTAGAGTCTGTTAGAGTATATCATAGCAGCCCAATCGCCGCTCCAGGTGCTTCAAAGGCCGACGGGGGTGCTGGAGCTTCAACTGCCGACGGGGCGGCCGAAGGCGAAGGCGAAGAGGAGGGCCAAAAACGCTGGGAGCCCAGCTGCATGAGAAATCGAAAGCTTCTACACAAGCACTCAGGAACACACAATCTTGACTGCTGCAGTGCTGGCATGTTGCCAGGTCTGCGCACAGGTGCCGGGGCATCTTGAGCCTTGAGCTTGTGAGCAGCCTGTGCATCTCACTGCCAGCGCGGTTTTGGGTGCAGGAGGCTTGAACAAGCAAGGGTGGGTCCAAGCTAATGTAGCGTGTCATGTACAACGGTGCCCCTGCGGGGTTGACCTTTCCAGCTTGGTGGCGCCGGTCTGTGCATGTTTGGCGAACACCGCCGAATGCTGGCTGGGTCTCGGTGTCATGATTTCTTTTATGGAACGACGATGCATGGTGCCCGACGGATAGGGGTTTAAGCAGGTTTGATGCCTCACATATATGGACTTGATCGGGCACCAAGCTTTTCCTGTTGAGGCGCTGTCGAGCCAAGGCGCTGTGTTTGATTGGGACGGCCGAAAGGAAATAAAGACCCGCGGGAAACCTCTCCCAAACGTGTACCTCGCTGCCTTGGCTGCACCACGTTCTCTTCCTGCAAGGACAGAAGCCCATGTTGAGCAAATGCCAGCTCTGATACGTCTGATACGTGATTTCCCGGCATGGAGCCAAGCCATAATATCTAATAGCCAAGCCATAATACATAATCTGTAAGGTACGCTATATTCTATATTGCATGTTAGAGGTTGTAAAGTATGAATCCCTAGGATCAGCTGGGAGTTTAAGGAAAGGTTGTCGCAGGCATCACCGCTCCATATTGCGCTCAGGGGTCCCGTTTTGATTGAGTGCGGAGAGATTTCATCATTGGCCAGGCAGGCTGAGTCTCATTAACCCTAAACCCTGAACCCTAAAACTTAGACCTTGGCAAAGTACATGGCTTCAAGTCCATCGCTGCAGATCTCGAAGTCTGCATGAGACTTGATTTCGTGGATCTGCAGCAGGTAGCTGCGACTGCAAGCTGACTGCAAAGCAGTAGCTCGCATTATCGATCAGATGGCGCATGCTTGGTGTTGATAAATGCCAACCGCGGGTCGCCCTGGGTCATGACTGATATGATTGATATTCCGAGAGCTCGCGGGAAGTTTGTGTTGGAGGCCCAGACTTGCTCATGAAGACAATGGGGTAATGGCCGCCAGAACCCTGTCGAGTCCAAACAGGCTTCCATTTCCACTTGTTGATCTTTCTCGCCGCCGTCGGCACAACCTGCAGGCTATCATGTTTTCACACCAGACCTCATGATCCGCCGGAAGCAACGAACAGGTGCTTGTATGTCAATTCAGCAGGTTGGTGGAAGAGCCATTCTGGATTGCAAGGTGATTCCAGTCCCCACCGACACAAGTCCCGAAACGGCCCAGCCCTTGCCCCTATGATTCTATAACCTGAACCCCGAAAGCCACTGTAATCAAGCATCCCAGGTGATCTTCGACCTCCGGGAGGCGGAGCGTTTCGAGGCCGAAGGCCCCGCCGAGGTGCTGGCGGCCTACTCCCGCCGCGTTGGCCGTAAATAGAGGATTTGCATGTGTGATGCGTGTATGTAAAACGAATATTACATGTATGTAAGTATGGAAAGGATGAAGTGTTTGTCCTGTCCTGTCCTGTCCTGTCCTGTCCTGTCCTGTCCTGTCCTGTCCTGTCCTGTCCTGTCCTGTCCTGTCCTGTCCTGTCCTGTCCTGTCCTGTGCTGTCCTGTCCT
>CAJNDV010015446.1:88047-126830 GCA_905221635.1 Symbiodinium sp. CCMP2456 | reverse complement strand
CAGATATCAGTATACACTGGTTTTACATACATGACCAAACATACATGCATACAGACACACACACACACAGACAGACAGACAGACAGACAGACAGACAGACAGACAGACAGACAGACAGACAGACAGAACGACAAGCCGACAAACAAGCAGACAAGCAGACAGACAGAGCCATGCATGCATACATACATACATACATACATACATACAGATGGGCACAAACACACTCACACGTATACATGCACATGAACTCTCACATATGCAATCTCCTTCACTCTCGGTAACTATGTCTAGATGCATACACATTTGTGCATGCAAAAATATACATACATACACATGTATATATATATATACATAACACATATACATGCATCTACGTATTGTACACGGGTTTACGATCTGTCGGGTGCAGACTCCTGCTTGTGTGGAAAGAGAAGTGTCGTCATCACAGCCGGGAGACTTGCAGGTACTCTCTGCTTTGCTGCCTTTCGCATGGAACACCTGCATCTTCCTTTCGATCTTTTCGAGTTCCGAGTTTGCGCGACCGATACTACTATAAACCAGAGTATTTTCTCTGAATCTTTCCATTTATCTGTCGCTCCATCTATCTGCCTGTCCATGCCTTTACCCATCCCTGTACCTACACCTATCTGATTCGTGGATTCTCCCAGGTATCCTGCAGCTTGCTGCATCTCGGCCCATGAAGCGTTTCAGATGAGGGTTCAAGACGTAAGGTGTAAGGTTTGTCTTAGGCTTTAGGTTTCGGGATTCAGGGCTCCAGGGTTGAGGCTTGAGGTGTTCGAATACGCTTTGCTTTGCAGCGCACGAGATTTCTCAGACCCTAAACCCATGGCCTAAGACAACACTCCGCCGGCTTTGCTGTAACCGTGAGTAAGCAGAGCCACTAGCTTTGCCCTTCATCAGCCTGTGCCCCAGGAGCGATGGAAGGAGGACTTCGAACTCAACAGCTCGAGCCTGAGTCTGTGCTGGGGCAGCGAATTCACCGGAGAAGCTCCCCGAAGTACCCATCGTTCTGGCTATGATGCAAGTCACAGGCAGTGGACCCGTAGCTCCCGACCTGAGCTTTGAAAGGTTTCAAGAACAGGGCCCCCCAGCAGCGGAAGCAGCCGTAACCTCCACCATGCAGCAGGGCAAGGTTTGCAGGAAGCATCTTCATGCCCTGGCCGAGGCGGCGACCTCGTGGTCTTCAACAACAAGCGCTGTGCCCACCGCTTTGCTTTGCAGGGCTCTGCGATCCGCATGACACGCGGCAGTCCAGGCAAGGGATGCTGGTCTAGTCGGGTAGTACGTCGAGAGGCTAGCAAAAGTGCTACAAGTCGCAGCGCTGGTTTTTGTTCACGTTTCATCGTGTCCTCTAGCATGCTTAGCCCCTTAGATGCTTCTCCTGTTTACTCACCTTCCTTGTGCGTTTCTGGGCCACAGTTTTCCTCAGAATAAGAAAGATATCCACGGTGCAGTCAGTTCGTAGCGTGTCTGCATGGAATATGCGTGGGGATGAGGGAGATTAGCTGCAAGACAAACGGCTTTCATCTGCACCATCAAGTTTTCTGTAGCTAAAGCTCTCTCAATTCAGGGGTGTTGCGCGGGGCTGTTGCAATAAAAGTTTGCTGACCTGAACTGTTCGCATCGGCATATTTGATGGGGAACCGATGCTTCTCTTACCCTCAAGAGGAATGACCCCTAGACTGCTGACAAAACCCAGGGAGTTCCCCTCTCGTGGTCTGATATGTGATGTTAGAGTTTGCAACACCCCTGATTGCACTACTTCAGGAATCATGATGAGTCGCATGTCTATGGTATAGCGTAAGTGCAGGTGCAGTGTGGGCATTCATGATGTGACTTGAGAGGTGCAGATGAATGGCAAGATCGGTTGATCAAGTGACCAAGGGCAGGTGCAGCCCCGTGCCCAACGACCTTCTTCAATTGAGAAGTTGGGCGTTTGCACTCGGCTGGTGGATGTGTCTGTGCTGCCCTTGGAGCCCCTAGATCTCGCCTGCACATGTGTGTGGAGAATGTTGAAAGCTTACATCTACCAAAGCTGCAAGATTTGTAAAGCTCGTGAACTTTTTCTAACTGCGGCCCGTCACCGGGTTCCATTATGATGTGTTTGGTGCATAGATGCACTATCCTGTTGGAAAACCTTTCTTGACTCCAGTGATGCCGGCCGCGATTTTTATGAGACAGAGCCTACCCTCTGTGTCATCTCCTCTTGCAAACGTCGTGAAGCGACGTGAATTTTCAGCACAGCTAGTCTTGGACTTGGAAACCTTGCCACCAGTGCTGCTGGGGTTTCGCGCGAGCAAGAAGGGGCAGTGCATCCTGCAAGCTCAGCTCCTAGTGCCCATGGTTGCAATGTGCCGTTCGTGTGTAAGAAGCTGGCCACGGTCTGGTGCCCGAGGCCATCGCCGCTGCAGTACCACTACCGCACGAAACTCACCCCGCATGAGCAGGCCCGTGCTTCTCGAGCCCGCAGTGGGTCTCGGGGACTGTTTTCGGGGGCTTCGGGAATGAAGATGGCAGATGTCAACCCCAAGTTCCACGGAATGAGAGGCAGGGAGGATAAGATTAGCTTAGATGTGTACTGTCACGTCTGCTCAGGGCGTACCGTTCATTTTTGCTGTGGCTCTTCTGCACACCCACTGCTGCTGCTGCTGCTGGTGCTCCTGCTTGACCCATCGGGACCAAGACCAAAGCCCATGCTTCCTGGGGATTGCTGAGACACGGGTCTTGCAGATTTGGTGGATCAGAACTGTACAATAGACATCAAGAAACTAGAATAGACTAGAATCAGCTATACTAGACTTTAATATACTGCAATCGATTGTAATATACAATACTAGACTGGGCTACATGATAGCATACTATGACATGCTACAACATAAGGTAATACGCCATACCATGCTACAACACATGGGCTCCAGGGTTGTTTAACTTCTTGACCTTGAGACCCGTGACGCCTGAATAAAGAGTTACTCGAAGGCTTTCTCTAAGGGCTACCAGAAGAAGGGTCACTATAACGGTTGCTATACGCGTACTCTTAGGGTGCCCCAAGGTTTACTCCAAGGGTTACCATGAGGGTAAGGGTACTACAAGGAAAGGGTTTAGGGCCGCAGAGCACTCAAACTCTGAACCCCGTTGATAGGAGCCTCCACCAGGGCGCCAGCGAAGGGCGCGGAGTGGCGAGGTGTCAAAGTGCTGACGAGTTTCGGATGGAGGGTTTGCGGCTTTTCTCAGAAGGTTTCGAGTTTTTGATTTTGTGCTGTTGGGGTCTGAAGAGTGCTGGTTTGAGGAAGGACCTTTGGCACCTGAGACGCAGCAGCCAAAGCCCGTGGGTTGTCTCATTTGACCTGCGCTGGTGGAGCTTCCCAGAAGTGTGCGGAGCAATGGCTACAAGCCGCCGTAAACAGCCGGAAGCTGTCGAGGATTGAATCCTGGATTCGCTCCCCGCAGCAAGTTTGGGCTGGCCAAAGTCTTCCTTCGATCCTCACTGCCGCCCACGCTTTGCTCTCTGCAAGCTTGAGGCCTGAACATGTGCAAGTCCGGAGCTTAGCTGCGCTTTGCCTCCGTGCGTTGTGGATTTGAGTTACGGGAACTCCAGGTCTGACACCTACGTCCTGGACCCAAGCTTCGATCCGGATGCCTTCGTAGCAGATCTTAAGGCAGCAAAGGCCCGGATGCTATAAGAGCAAAGACGAAACGAGCCCCCCTCTGCGCCACGTCTCAAGCACTTCAGGCGGCCGTGGGCGATGCAACCGAAGAGGACGCGCGCCACCTGCAGGGTCTGGTGCTGACTTCACGGGTGCCCGGACTGCAATCCCTGACTTTGGAGCGGCACACCACGTCGACATGCTCTGTTGCAGGTCTTGCTCTACGGTGGCACTTCGACTGCAGTGGCCAAGTGTTTGCAGTCATAGGCTGCAGGAAGGTAGCTGTTGATTCGGTGCAGTTCTTGGGTGAAGGCCATTGCCTGCTGCTGTTGGGCGCAGCGCTGCCCCACTTCGCTTGGCTTGCTTTGACTCTCAGCGCCTGGGCCGCCTGAGCCGGATGCCGCATTGTCATGGACTCTCCTTCTCTTGAGGTGCCTGCATGATCTCCTTCGCGCGCTGCATGAATTGGGCCATTATCGGTCACCACGTCTCGCACGGAGGCATCTTTGTTGAGATAAGACGGCATTGTACGGGCCCCGCCGCCTATGCCGAGAAGTTTGCTTTCACAACTCCACAGTGAAGATCCGTCCACTGTCACCAAGACCGCCAGCACCACAATGTTTGATGCTGCTGCTTCCACACTTCCCTTGCCACCACCGCCATCGCTACCGCATCTGCCAGCAACCTCGCACCGACTGCCAAAGCCGTGCACAAGATGTGTCTCCGTTGACAGGGAGGGCTGCTGTCAGATGTACATTGACTTGCCTTTTGCTGGAGTCGAAACGTTCAGTCCCGATGCGGTGAGATCGAATCCTCTTTAGTCGGTTTTTGCGAGTTTCTGCAGAACAGATAAGGCTTTGACAAGCTGCAGAAAACGCATCCCCATGCCTTGCCATCTCACTACAAGCCTCATGGCAGCAAGCAGTCCTATGAAGCATCGCAGTCCGCTAGGCAGTTTAAAGAGTCAGTGAGGCGTGGCGTTTTTGCGATTGGACTTCGCCGCTTTTTGGACTGGATGGACTGGATGCTCCCCCAAGCTTGGGACTCTCGCCATATGCATCCCTTGTTTAGAGAACCGTGCAGCGGGATGATGTCTGCATAGTGGCCAAGGATGTGGAGCACAACAAGGTCCACAAGCTCACCGGGTAGTCTTTCAGCTTTAGACTGACGGAAGGGTGGATCGGACCCGGGCCTTCATTTCTGTGACTCATTGAGGACACAGCCCGAATCCCTAAAATATCTAGCAGAGTCTAGCAAGTTCAGAGTTGCAGGCCCTCCTACAATCTCGACGCAACAGACTCTGACAGCTCCCGAAGGCAGAACAGTCCATGATTCCCATGGATTCTGAACAAGTCCAGGTTTTGACGGCCCACGTATACTTTTTGCTGCAACTCTGACTACTTCGTAGAGGGTAGGTAAGATAGCTCAGACCTAGACGCACCATTGGCAAAGTCTCCAGTCTCTTTTGCAGGCTCATCATTACTACCTCTCTGAGGAGAAGGATCCAGACCTCGTCGAAGAGAACTTCGTGACTCTCAGATCACTGCAACTTCCCCAGGTGGGAACATGAGTGACACGCCAGACGAGGTCGGTCGTGTTAGGTAGGCATCGGAGTAGTTGTTTTCGACAGATCCTGAAGTACGTCTTCATGCTGTTCTGGACCTTCAACTGGAAGTTTTCCTATTACTCGCCCAACACCTTCAAGGAGACGCCGCTGGGGTGTCATCGCGTCCTCTTTCCTTAGATCAGCTGGCCAAGAGGAGCTGACCTTCTCGAAGCCCGACACTTGGCTGGCCCGGAATTGGCCGGCCGAGGCAAAGAAGACGGCTCCAGTCCAGCCCCCGACACGAGCTCGGCAGAAGGCAGACTTCGCAATCCGGTACTTCTCAGGTGTTGGCCTATGATGGGATTCGTCTTCCTGCAGAGGCCGCTAAACCCTAAACCCTAAGCTTTGTCATAGGTTGGTGTGTTTGTTGCATGTCAAGGCCCTTCTCAGAGGACACCTGATGGAGGCAGCGTATTGGATGATTTTCTTCATGCACTGGCCCCCGTCTCAGCTTCACGTGCCCTCGATACGATTCTGCGCTCTTCATCGCTCTTCTCTTCTCTTCTCGCGACCCTTCTATCTTGAGGCTTGGAGTTGTGCTGCCCATGATGGCAACGGTGGCACTGCCCGGGGTGCAAGCCCCAGGATCCGACTCGGCAAGTCTCGCAGTGCTTCGCTGCCCTTTTGCGAACTCAGCTTTGGCCGCTCCTCCTCGGCGAAGCCAAGCTTTGGCCCAGCAGCGTCTCGCCCGGGGAGGCCTCAAAGAATGACGGGGGAGGTTTGAAAGGGAGCTCTACGCTTTGCGGCCCGTGGTTTAGGCCGCAGTGCGAGCACTGCTCACCTCGGTCGCCGCTGACTTCCTGTCCAATGCGCATTCCTTCGAAGCTTGACCCAAAGCTATGCCACCATGAGAACAAGGCCAAACCGAAACATCGAGACACGCTTGTCGTCCACCACTTGAACGCCAAGAACTTCCAGAACGGTGTGGAGATGAATTGAATAGTTCTGACGTGCAACCCGATTCTTGTGACAACCTTCATCTGGAACAGAAGGCATTAGCGCATATTCAGCAGTATGGTCATGGGCTAGAAAAGCGCACGTACAGTGATGGCTTGTGACTTTGCTATGCTGAGGTAATCATCGTTTGCAATCATGCCGGAGGAGATCTCTACCGTTACTCGACGTCTTGCAAGGACAGGGCTTTCCTGAGAATCTGGAGAATCTGAGAAGAAGAAGGCTTCTCTGCTTGAGTGCATCTTGCACGGCAGGCACATTCGGCGGAGTTCCTCTTGCGCTGTGCTTATTCGTCGGCCAATTTTGAGACAGGCACGGATGCCCGTCTGCATTGAGGCTTCTCATAGAGCAAGTTGGCATCTGAAGAGAGTCCGAGCCACCAGCTTTGTTGAAACCGAGGAGTTGATCGACACCGTATATGGTTGGCTGAACTATCAGGCCGCTTGTCACTACTGATGAAGTTTTGTCTTTAGTGCGGAAAGTCATGGAAAGTCATTGTGGGAATGTTCGGTCGTGCAAAGATGCACTCAGGTGGAACACCATATGTTCCCAGACATGACTCCGCTGCAGTGCCCTGGCACGTGGAAGACAAGGGTTCAGGATGGAGTTTGTCAAAGCTTTAGCTGCAAGACGCAGTTTCTTGAGGTCCTCTGTGATGGCTGAATAGGAAGTTCTTGGCAGGTACCGCAAGCTCCAGCCGCTGGTGAAGAGCCGCTTCTCTCAGCTACCATCCGGTGTCGCACAGTTCTGGCAAGCTGCATCAAGCTGGGCTGCCACAGACCAGTACCAGTGTGCAGATGTCTGGCCCAGTGGCAGCTGCCCAGGCATATGCAAAAAGCATAACGTCCAGTATGTGCAGATGAATGCGCTGCGTCGCACGTGGATGATGTTTCAGGTTGCAGCTGCTTGGCAGGACATGGCTGTTTCAACGCACAGGGCAAATTCTGCGAGCCCGCCGGTTTGCCCTGAGGTCGGGGATGCCGATATGAAGCGCTGCACGGTGCTCCGGTGACAATGAGATGCTGTTTTGGGGATGTCTCGCTCCATCCAGACATGCATGACAGAGGCCTTGGTGCCACCGTCTGCGTACAAGAACTCGGTCGAGCGACTTGGTCAGACTTACAGTCGAGTCATGGGTTTTCGGGACTTCTGCCTCTTCTGAGCCAAGGACAGACGGCCCGGGCCTTACAAAGCCATGCTGCAAATGTGTAAGACGAGGAGGCCTTTGTTGCATGGTCACTATACTTGCAGGGTTCGTAAAGATCGTATCAGCACAAGAATCCTGCATATCTGGGGTGTAATGGAGTCTAGAGTCTAGAAGCAGGATTGTAAGCCTGGCTTGATGTTTGTGCGGTTGTTTGGGCCCCGGAAGATAGCATGCGATGTCGCTGCCTTGGCACAAGACACGCAAATTGCCGAGTCTCTGCGTTGCATTCACTTGGTTCCCTGATCCAGGGGCTCAGTCGCCAGTTCGAGACAGCTGAGATGTATAGTTGTGTAGACTTGGAGAGAGCTGCGAAATCCTGAAGTCGAGCAGCCAGTTGGTTGCGAGTCATGCCGGATTGCCAAATATACTGACATGGATGGTTCGAGGTTCGCAGCATGGTACAGAAGGAGACATGACATGGTTAGATTGTCAGAGGAGTGTCCACTCGGACCGTCTTCTTCCGACATGTCTCATATGTGCAGCGCAGGTTATCTGCAAATTTCTTTGGCTGCTAGAGCTGCCAGCAGTTATGTCAATTGCTTGGCTCTTGCCCACACTGCGCGACGGCCACTTGAGTTTTGCACTTGGCAAGATCGTTGCTGCGCCCGGCCAAGGGGCTGCGGGTGGGTTTTGGCAGTCGCGTGGTAAATGGTGCTCAGTGGTGCGGTCAACCTTCCCTGTCACCACATGCCATACAGACGATCGGTTGTATTTTCGTGTCACCACTGTAGAACAACAGCTACAACTACCACTGCCACTACCACTGCTACTGCTACTGCTACTGCTACTGCTACTGCTGCTGCTACCGCTTCTGCTTCTGCTTCTGCTTCTGCTTCTGCTTCTGCTTCTGCTGCTACTGCTACTGCCGCTGCTACAACGACTACCACCACCACTGCTGCTGCTACTACTACTACTACTACTACTACGACGTCTGCTACTACTGCTACTACTTGTACTACTACTTCTACTACTACTACTACTACTACTACTACCACCACCACCACCCATACTACCCCGTTGTTGCAAATCTTATTGTCTTCATTGGCATGTGAGCCGTGCTCTTATTATGGTCATGATGGTGATTCTGCTTGTTTATGTTGCTTTCCTTACGGCATTGCCTGGAACCTTGGGGCAGGACGATATAGACTACTCGGCCATCGGATTTTTGGAACAGGCCATGTGCCGGTGCCCAGGGTTTACATCTTAGAGTCTAAGAGTCAAATCGCGCCAAGCGGAAGTTTATAGCATACCATTTTCTCTTGCATGAGGAGCCAGGGCATCTTTACAATCATTCAACCCATAAAGATGCTTGCTTGTACTCTTTGTCTTTCTGGGCCTGGGTGTGCGCGAAGATTCCTTTCCCGACGAAATGCTCCTGACACCTCCCTATGGCATCCTATGAAAATCTAGTGGGTTGAAGACCATCTTCAACATCCCTACCACTAGTTCTCCAGACGCTGAGATGATGCTTAAGGCCACCAGAAGAACTGCCAGATGGCGGTGGTAAGCATCACCGTAGTTAGACCGGTAGCTGTACCTAGCTGTTGTTCATCTGGCTCTTAATCCACCGATGTATCTTCGCTCGGTATCGGACATATAAATGGTAAAGACTTTGCCGCAGATTTAGATGGACACAGTCGCAAACTAAAAGGAAAAGGCAAGCAGATAAATAGTTGGATGCATGAACGAGCAGACACGCATAGACATAAACACATGCCTGAACGTACACCCACACGCATGTATATGTGGCGTCAGATAGATAGTTCAGAAAGCAAATAGAGAGACAGATGTATGTAATTGGATAGAATGGCTGGATAGATAAGTCCACAAGTAAACGCATAAAAAAGTAAATACATACATACCTTCATTCATATCATGTCATGTGTATAGGTACGCGTCTGAAGCACACTCACGTACTTATAAAGATGCAGGCATACGTACGAAAATTACAGCAGTGATCAGCAGTGTATGGATGCATAAAGCCTCACAAATCGAGTCATGCAGAGATAGTAAACGCTCGAAAATCAAGTGCAGGCTATGTACGCAGCTGGTCTTTCATGGCATTGCAAGCAGAATCAGTTGACGGAGGATTGGGGTTCCACACGGGACGCTTCCGGCCGCCGTTGGCGCAAAGTCGTCGACGTGCCGCAGGCGGCCCAGCAGGTGCTTCTGGCGTGCTAAAGTAACTGCTGTTCGTCTTCCTAGGGCGGTCCTCCACGAGTCTGAGGTTAGTAGTGCGAGGAGATCGAGGGACATTGACAGACAGTAAGTATGTAGAGTGAAAGAAAGTCGAATCTGCGGTACATTTAAGGCCAACGTGCATGGTTTTCTCCTTGAGCTTGGAATCAGCAAAGGGTTGTCTGTTGCCAGCTTTCCAGCATGAACTGCCCAAGCGACGGATGTCATTGCGATGAGGTCTTGCCCCATTGCGACGGAGGCCTCGCCGAACCTCTCCTTGCGCGCTGTCCGTCAATCCCGAAAGATACTTGAGAAGATACCCGAGAACTTCTCCTGCAGCGTCATGCCTTCGGAGCCGCACGCGGGCTCGAGTGAGCGTGAGAGTGTCAGCCTCTCTTTGGATGTTTCTGAAGCCGTCTGAGTTCAAGCGCCTACTGTGAGCCTCCCAGCATGGCAGAGAAGCCGAGCTACCAGGACGTGCACGGCGAGGCCTGAGCTGCAGCTTCATGCCACTCAAACCCCTCAGATACGGCCCGGTACTTGTTACATCTTCTTTCCATATATGGTAGTAAGTATCGTATATTATTTTAGAGTAGAGTATAGTGAAGTCTATTGTAGTACAGTCTAGTACTTTAAAGTGCATTATTATACTCAACTAGTAAACTACCTCTGAAAATGTGCCCTAAGATGCCCGGGGGGCCAGTCATCGACGAGGAAGGCCTGGCGGTGCAGTCCACGGGAGAGCCCGTGAAGAAGCTTGGCGACTATAATACCATAATATACCATAATATACTAGAATATACCGTAATATACTATATAGACTTTAACGTGCTACAATATACTCTGGTAGAACATACGGTAATATGGTATAAAATAAAAACCTATATATACTAGAATATAACAGAATATAATGGAGTGTACTCGAACATAGCGCCTGTTTCCATTGTACTGAAGCCCCCGTACTGTGTGTTCCCTCCCAGCTTCGGTGGTGACTTCGGTAGACGGTGCCTACTAGACGAGGAAGAGCTACCAAGAAGTTCATGGCAAAGCTCCGTGGGCCGCAGCAAGTTTCCCAGAAAGCCCAATACCCCTTAATTAAGGAGTATACCCATAATATTAAGGCCCCCTATAATTTAAGGTATATTCCTTATTTAAGGGGTATTGGGCTCTCTGGGTTCAGGCCCCCCGGCAAAGACAGGAGCTCCGGAAGCTGCAGATCTGAGGTTCCAGGAGGCCCCGTCAGAGACAGCAAAGGGTTGGCAGTTCAGTCAACGGGTGGGCCGGCCAAGAAGCCTGGTCAGCAAAGCAAAGGGGGCGAGGGCAAGTTGGAAGAGCCAGGATGTGCTACCAGCGGATTTTGGCTTTCGGTCTGTTCTGATGCTGCTGTTGGCGCTCCGTGGCGGGACAGTGATCGGCTAGTTCCCACAACCAAGGAAGAAGAGCTACCAAGAAGTCAATGGCCCTGCTGCTCGGAGGACCTTTCGGCATTTGCCTTGCGCGCGTTGAGGATCATCGCAAACAGCAAGCCCAAAGCGAAACTCACACTTATAATTAGATAAATGCATAAATCAGTAAATAAATCCTGTAAGTCCTGTGGATCCAAGCCCTCCAAGCCGAGGTTCCTACGGGGCCAGTCATCGATAGCCAGGGCCTCGCGTGCCAAGTCTCCGGGGCGCCCACCAAGAAGTCCTACGAGGAGGTTCACGGCAAGGCAGCAACTGTCTGACAAGGGCTTCTGGTGAGAGTAAGACGAAGTGGGAGACGAGAAAGAGCAAGCCGATTGCGCTTGAATGCCGGGCAGCACTTCTCACGAATGCGATGACAAGCGAAGACTTTGCCGCTGCATGCAAACAAGCTGTCCCATCCACGAGTCGCGACTTGTTGAGAGAGCTGTGGTAGCATCAGAGGACTTGTCCTTATAAGTGTAGAGGGTCTAGCCACACAGTCTTGACAGCACCTGGCAGATGCCGGACGGTCCGGTCCTTGACGAGGAGGGCCTTGCGGTGCAGTCCACTGGTGGCCCTCCCGAGTAGGTGGCAAGGAGCCTGGGCTTCTCTGCCATCTCGCATGACGCATGTCCTGCAAGTAAGTGAAGTCTCAGTCTTGCTGCATGGCTGGAGGAGTAACGGAAAGAGAGCCATACTTTGAACATCGCTGCGGTGAGCAGTGTGGCTAGGGCCCGGCAAGGGCGAATCGCGGAACTTGTGCGGGCAGACGAAGCTTACGCACTTGGGCCCTTACCCTCGGGTGTGGACGAACACCGGCCAAAACCTGAGGCTCATCTTGGTGGATCGATGCTGTCGAAATATTGAAGTCTCGACCTATGCAAGACTGCAGAATTTTCAAAAGCGTGTTTAAAGTCCTTTTTCACCTTCGAGCCGGTCTGCGGCCTGCCAGCATGATGTATGTGGGCCATTGCAAATAGCTGGCGAAGAAGCAGAGATCCCAGTCTGCCTCCGTGATGAGTGATGCAAGAACGAGAACTCCGATAAACGCCAAACCGGTTAGTTCATTCAAAAGACCAAGTTGTTGCTCCGTGCGCGGGCAGAGAAGCCTCGGAGTCCCACAGCCGCAGGCTTTGAATCAGGCGCTGCCAGCGGAGCGCGCCAAGGTCGGGGTCTCGACGCTGCCATGTCGTCGTGTCTGCGATCCGCTGGTACTGAGCCTGAAAGACCCTGTGATGGGACCAGGGATCCTGTCCCTTCTTGGAAGAAAACCTGTTGCCTTGAATCTTCATCTTGCGGTTGTTGAGGCATCCTTCAGCATCCTCTATACAATGCTAAGATGTTGTGTATGTGGTATGTATGTGTGTATGCATGCATACCTGGATGCATGCGGATCAAAAGTTGGTGGGCCCAGGCCTGCGCGGGGGGCCAGCCTAAAGGCAAACTGCTCCTGCGCTGGGTGCTCGATTTGCTCCTGGATGATGTGCTGTGCAGGTTGCCTTGTTCGATTCCGCAACAGCGTGGCAGTGTGGCTCGTTTTGGTTTCCGATGTTTAGATTTGAAGTTTGTCTTCCCAGCTTGAGGCCTAACCACATCCAGCTTCCGTCTTGCAAAATCGTCGCCGTGAAGCAACTCAGCACGAAAGGGGAGCGCACAGGCAGGAAGGATGGCAGGAAGGACGTCCAGAACCGTTCCTCAAAGTCGAACATCGTCGACATCGACTCGCCGCGAGCTCTCAACAAGACCAATCGTCAGTGCTTCTCATCCTGTAGATCGGCGAAACGGAGACTGCCGTTGCCAGCTTCAGGTGACACCGTCGTCGATGGCGTGGTGGGGAGCACAGAGCTTTGGTGTGATGAACTGGCATCTCAGGAGGGTTCAAGCGTGATCTACGTTGCACGACGCAGACGTGGCCACCTCTGTCCTGAGGTCACAGACCCCTTTAGGATTATCACCGAGCGTGTGCCGAAGTTCGGGGCCGGTGGCCTGGGACATCAAGGAGCCATCGAATACGACTCATCACCAGAGTTGTGGCGAGGCTTTTCACTTTAGAGCCGGCGGGTTCTTTCAGCAGCTCGCTTGCATGTTTGATTCATGTACTTTTCCTATTGTCGCCACGACCGATGCAGATTGTGTGACCCAAGCTGCAACTAGTTTCCACTCTCAGGAACAACTCCTCAATTCTGCCGGTCTTCGTCGAGCCCAAAGCTCAAGGGTAAATGCAGACGTGAGCTCGTTGCTCAGTCTCAGCTTTCACCTACAGCCGTCTGCCGTAGGCATGTGATAGCTGCAGCCAGTGCGGCGCGGGTGGACGGCGTGTCCCCACGCGCCGGTTGCTCAGTCTGAGGACGTGCTCACGCAGTCCCATACCGAGTTAGCGGGTGATTCAATGATGCCGCAGCTGTGGAGCCGTGCTTCGTGGTCACGTTTCGTGTGATTTTTGTGCAGGTCCTCTTTGTTTCCGTCCGTGAGTGTCTCCTTTCTTAGGCCCTGGTCGACATCTTCTGCGGCGTGGGCCTCTTTGCCCTCAGCGCGGCAAGCCGCTTCCAGCGTGTGATCGGCATCGAGGTAGGCTTTAGGCGCTTTAGGCCTTCAAGTATGAGGCTTTCTGTGACTTCTAAGAACAAGACGGCGTGTGTTCGGGCTCTGTCGAAGATTCGCGCTTGCGCAACTGAGCAGCCAAATACTAGTAGTGCGAGAAGAGGATCGTGGTGCCAGGTGGACGCTACCGCCGTTCGTTTGGCCCGCCCGACGCCTAGACCCGCTGCATGTCTTTGAAGAAACTCCTCCTGCATTCTTGCCGATCGTGAAAGCTAGCTTTGTGGAGCATGCGGGAGTTGACGTCTTCCAATTCATTTTAGTAAGCTACTAAGCGACACAAAAAGCACGTTTCAAACATAGCTTCCTCTTCTCCTTTACCTCCATCGCCTTCATCAAGCATCGACGCTGTCCTCATCTTTGTCCTCGTTCAAATCCTCCTCCTCCTCTCCTGCTCCTCCTCTTCCTCCTCCTCCGTTTCAAGGCTCGCTATGACTCACCGTGCAGAAATATACCTTGTCAGAGAGTGCAATAGCTATGCAGTTGTGTGCGTAATACGTGTTTTGAAGCAATATCCCTGAAATCACTCTACACGAAGGTCGCCATGCTGCCAACTGCTCTTGAAGCTGTTGCTAGAAACTAGTGCTGATCTTGCGGGGTGGAGACAACGCACGTACCTTGCGCAACATGCTGGACAAGGGATCTTCAGGTACGGGGAGGGGGGACGACCTTGAGGGAACGGGGACGGAGCTCTTCCAACTTATCCCATCACTCAACATGGTATGGGGGGCATTGTCTCTGGATCATGGTGGTAGGGCGGGGCGCCCCTCCCGCTCTCCCCCTCCGTGCATTAAGTATTGCTAACGACCAGACTCAGGCAAGGACCCACACGCGGTTGTTGACCCCGTTGTAGTTGTGGTGGCTGGCACTATCGCCCCGATCAGTTGCTCCTGCTGCTAATGATGATAACTATCGCAAGAGCTGAAAGCTACTCGTAACACATTGTATCTCCAAGGGTAAGCTTGGCTTAAGCATCAGGCGAAGTTTGCATCAAGGGGCCTGGAAACAATCGGTGAGGTTTGCCCAACAGAGCTATGATCCTCGTTCATCGTGGGGCTTTGTACGGACTTTCTGGACATGCTCCGCAAACCTGTGTTGGATATTGCATTTTCGATAGCCAAAGCAGGAGAACTTTCGGCCCACGGACTCTGTGCTGGCTGGACTTCATTCTCCGCTCGTCCTAGGCCGCAACGCCGCCGAGCACGGCTGTGAAGCCGAGTTTTTAGCAGCAGATGCAGCAGAGGGACTGGCGCCGGGTGCTGAGAGATCTCCAAGCTCGATAAGCGCTTTAAATTCTATAAACCTTATAGTTTTCATCTCTGACTGCGGCTTTTGGTAAAGTTCGGGATGCTGAATTCACGGTTTGGATGGCCTCGAAAGGGGATGGAATCCGGAGCTGCCTTATCCGCTGTTTGTCCATGGCTCGTGCCAGTAGGAAGTTACGAGGCTGAGCAGCATGAAGAGAGCTTCAAGTGCTGGTTTGGCATCTCAGGCAAGTGGCTGCAGCTGTGGCACCCGAGGATGCCGCCTGTGCCTGAGTCTGATCGATTGAGTTTCCTGTTTTGGTGTTGTTATGTGTTATTGCGGTTGTTCAACCTTGGCCAAATTTGGAGCTTTCGTGACTAAAGGGGCGGGGTGCAGGTATCAGCATTGTCTACCAGGCAACTTCACAAACGGGTTGGAAGAAAACTAGCTTAGGTTGCTATCCTCGACCCGCCACGACAAGGGCTGACAACAGAGGCGGCTGGATCAGTGAGTGGATAGATCAAAAGGCCTCTTGAGGTTGTATGACGGGTTAGGTCCGAGGGCTTCTGACTTGGACTGCTTGTCTAACCTATCTAGAGGAAATGCCACTACTCTACTCTAATTCTTAAGGCCCCTACAGAGCCTACATTATAATTATTAAGCCCTAAACCCATAAACCCTGTTCTAATTCTTAACACGTGGTTCTGATCTGTCAGTCACCAGCTGCGGTGTCATCTCTGTGAATGGAAGGAGCACGCGTCACTGGAAGTATTAACCCAGAGGGTCCGAGTACCCAAATAATAAGGTTTTAGGTGAAACCCTACTATTTAGGTACTTGGACCCTCAGGGTAACATACCATAATATGCTATAGCATGGCTTCGGGGAAGAGTTGTATTGTTGGGTTGGGGGGCAGCACACTAGTGCGATGCCAGGCACGGGAAGCACTGGCCTCTTGGAGACCGCGCCGTGTGGTTTATGTGTCATGCGACTGTGCCGCCAAGCTGCACGAGTCTTCGAGTAATAGCCCTAGTGGTCATGGTGAGAGGGGCCAACTCCTCATTTTCTGCAAAGCTTGTTGTCTGGGCAGTGTACTTCGATTGTTGTTGAGTTTTCAGAGCATGAGGTTCGGAGAATGATCCTTTCAAGCAATGGCGTTGTGCCTGCCAAGGCCACCCAAGCTCGGGACCTGAAGGACCTGAACGGGGAGGTGATGTTCCGCACTTTTGCAAGTCGCGGTATCACGTAGAATTGGAAGCTTAGGGTTTTCCGAATTCCGATCCGTCTGTGCCTGTTGCCAGTCTTTGCAAGGAGCTGGTAGCGCTCGATTCTGGGCTTAGCAGGGCTAGTGAAGAACCGAAGAGAGACAGGTGCAACTCTTCGGAAAACGGGCTGAAAGAGGCCTTACCCTACATCCTGAGTCCGCAAGCCAACAGCCAAAACCCTAAATGCAAAACTCTGAATCCAAACGAAGCCAGCATGCAGACCCGCAGACTTTTCCATTTCTGCAGCGGAGCGAGGCTGGTCTGCGCGACTAGTAGCCTCAAGGAAATCGTGCTCAGTCGGCGGATGGTCGAATTCTTTCGGGTCTGGTTGTATAAAGTCAGACTGCCGCGTAGCTGAGTTGCCCTCTGATCACAGGACCTGGTCGATGCGGGCTACACGATACAGTCGGCCAAATCCTTAGAAGCTCCCGGCAAAAGCAACCTGCCCTGGTTGGGCCATGTCTGTTGCCCCAGCAATCAGAACGGCATTTTGCAAAAGGACACACCTCTGTCAACGTGCAGCTTGAGGCGACTCCATTTGATCTCTTTCCTCAAACGCGCCACTTGGAGGTTTCCCCGCTTGCTTGCGTGCCGGATCGTGTCGGATCCGGAAGCAGACAAGTTACTTCCCAAGAGGACATGCACGTATACGGCTTCTTGCAACAATAATTTCTGGCCAAAGCAGGGTGAACAACGACTTATGCTTGCACGCCCTGTCATGGAGTTGTTGTGGGCCCGGTGCATCAAGATACGTGAGACTTACATGTGAGAACTTGCACGTTTAAGCCCGCAGAGCGAGTCAGCCAATGTCAGTTGCCAGCCTCACCCATCTTACCGGTATATCATATCGCTCCACAGTGCAAGTTTGAAAAACGCAAACGGTGAACGGATATTTCTTTCCGATTCTGTCTGCGATGCACAGGAGGTTTAATTTCACGGAGCGGTGGACCCTAGTGCAGACTGTTTCTGGAGAGGCTCAAATGAAAGGCGAAAAACGCAGTACCTCGTGATCGTAAGTGACACCTCGGAAGCGCAGGTTGTCGTCACGCTTGAGCGTGATGCAGAGAAGTGAGCGCAGCAACCTCGTTCGAGGCCAGGAAGGCGGGCGGAGTGCAAAAAAAGGCAGTCGGAGCTTGCAGCTAGACCGTCAGCCGTGCGACCTGTTCCACACAACTGCGCAGATGGTTTCTTGCTGGTACAGATGAAGTGACCGCCGCAGCAATTTCAAAGCTACTTCCCGCTCCTGCTTTCGGTGGTGAGGACTTCGAGGCAAGCACACCAGAAGGATGCCTGGACCCAGCATGTCAAGGGTGTTGTGGGAGAAGGGCTGCTTGTGCGTGCGGATACGAAGCTTTGCATCCCTAAGCCTTGGAGCTACATGGCCACTGGCATCTGAAGCAAGCGTACGGCGCAAGGGAGTAGATTTACCCAGGCATTACGGTCCACCCCTTGCATCTTCGGTTGCAGGATGCGCGGCTCTCGCATTGCAGCATTGGCAGCCCTTGCGCCGCACCGCCCAGTTGTCTTGCAAGACTTTGCATGCGGTGTTTCTGGGTGCAGTTCGGGGTGCAATGCGCGGACGGCGAGAGAGCCTTTCTTTCCGATTCCACGACGTGCACGCGCTTCAAAGTTGGCGGCAGCTGTGCAACCCTGCGCGCTTGGTTTGTGGGCGCCATGCCGACACGATGCTGTCTTTGGGAACTTTGGGCTTGCTGAGACCCGTTTGCTCAGGCTTGCGCTGTGGGCAGGCCAGGCTCCGGAAGCGATCGAGGGGCTTCAGGGCCATTTGACAGAAGCCAGGTTGAATTTCGGATGGTCATGGCAGAAACTGCAGGGGCAGCGGGCTCTAAAGCCGTAAAGTTCCTGAAAGAGACCGGCTCTGCCATGGTTTTTCTTGTGATCACCTTGCAGGACGCGCCTTCATTGCCCCAAGCAAGGCGCCTGCCAGGCTGGCCGGTGACTGCGGGGATAGCGTTTTGCAGTTGATGATATGATATAAGTCCTGCATTTCACAATAAGAAATATACCATAATTCCTATGGTTTAGGATCCTTCAAAGAAAGCAGGGTTTCTTTCATAGGAAGTAGTAGTGCCTGATACAGTGCTGTTCTACCTGGAAGAGCCCAGTAACAGATCGTCCCCAGACCCCGGCGCCCCTGGCCTTGCAGTGTCTGACGTCATTGCAGTCTCGGTGATAACAGTAGGGTTTAGGGTTTAGGGTTTAGGGTTTAGCGTGTAGGGTTTAGGGTTTAGGGTTTAGGGTGATAAGTGCAAGTGATTGCAAGTGTCTCTTCAGTGTCTTCCCGTCGTGCTCACGACGGGTCTGCAGTGCTGTCTCGCTTGAGTCTGTAGCTGAGTAACCATGTACACTGCAAAGGACCAGCAAGACACAGATGGGCTTCTTCGAGGAGGATAAGTCGATGGTGAAGAAGACAGAGGAGGCATGACAACTCAATGTGTACCCCAACATAATTTGAGAGTTTGCGGAGTGAGCAACAGATTTTGAGGCTTGTTCCCTTCATCGTAGATGTTCCTGTCTCCCTGGTTTCGAGAGTCAGATCAGGCTTCCGAACCATAGGCATTGTAGCTGACTTGCAGTGTCAGCGCACGTTCAGAGCCCGATCCGATTGAAAAAGCACGATCTCACCTTAGATGCTGGCGAAGAATGCTCGCATTCGGGGGCTCGATGTAGCCAATGTAGGCATCATGAACATCCCATTCTGCCCAAAGGCACTGCACTGTTCGCCCAGCTGAGCCCGCAGTGGATGTAGGCACACCCGGACCTAGCATGGCACCCTCGCTCCTTGCCCCTGGCCTCCAGAAAAAGTCGCTGGGCGGAATCTGGGACGCCATCCAGGCTCGTGGAGCTCAGTGTAAACACGAAGCCGGGGAGAGCAAGAGAGAGAAAGACAAAGGGATTGAGCGTAAGAAAGAGATAGAGACAGGGATGCCACGGCGGTGCAGTATTCGTAGAGCGACATCGTGACAAGCAGATCGCAACTACGAGAGTGAGCTGTGATGGGGGACCAGCAGAGATCGCCAGAACAGGAGGGCGTGTCTGTCCAGTCGTTGCATCATCATTGTCAGTATTATTGTTACTATGATTATGATTATTCTTATTATTGTCATGATTATTGTTATCATTACTGTTAGTATTGCTCTTATGCTTGTCATTATTGTTATCATTATTACTGTTAGTATTGCTGTTATGCTTATTATTGTTGTTAGTACTATTATTGCTATTATTGTTATTATTGTTATTATTGGTATTGTTGTTGTGAGTATTGTTGTCAATATCGTTATTCTTATCGTTGTCATGATTGTTGCTGAGTAAGTTGTTGATGTTGTTGCCATCATGATTAAATTTGGTTTTTGGTATAATCTATCTAGCCGGCCACGAAGAAAAAAGTGAGCATCTCTGCCTGATAGAGCAAGCGAAGCTGTCTTCGATTCGTGTGCTCGAGCTTGGGAGGTGATGCTAGATGACGGTCTGTGTAGCAGTTCCGAGTTGTGGTTGTGGGGTGCGGTTGTCAAGATTGCGCATCTCAAGTCCTACCTGCCAACCATATGCAAAACATAAGCTTGGTGAGGTAGGTGCCAGAGCCATGTCTCCAGTTCCTCCCCTCTGCAGCATGATGTGTGTACTTGGATTATGTTGCTGCTTCTTTCCAGCGTGCATCATCCTACTTCAGTACAAAACTCTCAAACTCTAAGACTCTAAGCATCGTTTAAGCCCAGAAAAGTGTGCCTGACATCCTGGCAGGTTGTCGATGACTACACCAAGGAGGGCAGTGCCAGCATCAAGGGCCCATTTGCCGGCGCAGCTCAGCTGTCAATCCAGTTGGATGTAAAGGAAATTTGCTTTGCTTGTGATGGTCGCGGTGTGCTGCAGCTGTCACTTTCCTGCAGCCCGGACCATGCATCCGTGTACTTCCGTCACCGGAAGGTCCCGTGGCTCACGATTGTCTACTTCGTCATTTTCTTCTGGTGCTGCACTAAGCAGTCTCTGACCAACCTACCCCCTGTAGATGGCCTGGACCTGCCCCATCTCGCACAGCAACGGATGGTAATCGGATGAGAACCCATCACAGAGTTGAGGCTGATCAACATCTTCGTGACCGAAGGTGGCAAGCCGGACAAGCCAATCACGCCTTGATTCTCAGGACGGAGTTTCATTCTCGAGAAAGATCTGTACATCTAGACACTTATTATGTAATGAGATAGCGCTGTATGTATGTATGTATGTATGTATGTATGTATGTATGTAGGTACGTATGTATGTCTGTATGTGTGTATATATACATATATATATATAGGCATATATAAGAGTATATATAGATATAGAAATAAAGGAGACCTCTTCGTAACACCTTCGCCCGGCCGCTGCAGGAGACATTTCGAGCAACTGAGGGCGCAAGAAGTCGCCCAGTCAGTGACACCCTGAGATTTGTGCATAGCGGCCGTTTTTCGATACCAGGTTGTTATGTCGTGGAAATGCAAGGCCTCACAGAGTCATGTACGATGGGCCTATGTTGGGGTGGTGCCACGCAAGTGGACCTCTGCTAATGCATCCACTCGCCTCAAAGCTTTGTCAACGCTTGGTAGACTTACTATACACATAGAGACCCTGTCCTTGCCGTAGCAAGCTGGAGATAGCTGGATCTGTTCTCTGCCATGCATCTTCATCTTGGCCTTGGTAGCTCAGTGTTGCGATGAATGAAACTGGGCTCGTTGCCCCGGTCAGACATGTGACAGTCGAACGTCATCTTCATCCTTCAGCAAATTATTCTGAACCGTTCGCCACCCCAGCCCAGTGATGTGTGAAAACTTCAGAATGTTCCAGCGCTTTATCTGCATCTGCAGTGACGACACAGCTGGCTCACTCTTTTTCGGTACCTATACACTTCGCAGCAGCGTGACCACTCGTGTTCGGATGGGTCCACTACCAGCTTCCTGTCGATCTGCTTGAGCTAGGTCTGCTCTGCAGAAGATAGCAGTGTCATATTCAGCCGGCTGTTGCCTGGGACGAAAAAAGTGCAAGCAGCCTGTGTAGGCGTCGGTGCAGGGTGCCTTGTGATCCTACGCTGCATTGGTTGTGCCCTCGAGCCGAAGCTCAACCTCATGCAAGATCAGCATCCAGAAAAGTCTGTTCAAGAATCTATTCCAACTGCACTCTTCTGGAGACTTCGCAGAGATCCCGTTGCATTCCTGACCCAGCACTGCTCCGAAGAGATAGGTGGCTTTCGCGCCATGGCCCTTGCCTTCAGTGTCGGTGCTGCAGGTCCTGCTTTGGGTTCTGTGAGTTTTCGGCCTTCGGGACTCAGACCGGGCATGCACCGGTCGACATACCGCATGCTCAACATCGAGGCTGAATGCGATCCCGAGTTACGAAACAGCATGTTCGTGATGAGTCCGAAAAACTCGAAACATTTACGTTCTCATGCTGCGATTCGAAGTTTTGGTGTCGGTGCTGCCGTGGAAACTGAACATCAACAAAGTGCGTCTGTACAGTGCTGCAGCATCTATTTCGCGAGCTTCGCAAACACCGTTCCAAGAGAGCCTTGTGTGGGTCGCGAGGTTTCTGAACCCTACTTAAGCTATTCTCAGCCAGACGATGAAGATGCCCGGATCTGATAAGAAGGTGCCTCCAGGCAACCTGCGCCTCACGCAGCCGGCCTGCCTCAGACGCTGCCAGCGAAGGCAACGCGGGCTCCAGTGAGGAGGGGTGTGGAAAACTGTCAAGTCCTGCAGATTTGCAGACTCTGTATTTGCACAGCTATCTGCGCGTAGTTGCAAGACGTCTTCTGAAAACGTGGAGTTCTTGCAGACTCAGCGCAACGCTGCTTGCTCAAACCATCTCAGGGGTCTCAGGCTGTCTCAAGTTTGATGGGGGCCTACCCTAAACCCCAAACCCTGAATCCTAAACCCTAAACCCTAAACGTTGGCCCGTTGCCAGTCAGGGCAAGCCACTGGTTTGGGGTTTAGGGTTTAGGGGTTTAGGGTTTAGGGCGTTTAGGGTTTAGGGTTTAGGGGTTTAGGGTTTAGGGCGTTTGGGGTTTAGGGTTTAGGGTTTCGGGTACGGCAATCAAAGGTGTATCTTTCCAAGGCAGAGCCCCTTGGAAGAGTTGTCCCCCCTTGCGCTAGGCAGCTGCTTCAGCACCTCAAGGTTCTGCAGGCAGGGTCGAGACGGAATGTGAGTGCGTGTGCGTGGGGCAGGCAGTACCTGATCGTAGTAGCAGGTCTCATGCAACAATCTGATGTTCGATTGGCCCCGATTGCGTCTTCATCAACCGGAGTTTTCATTAGGTGGTGAGCGTCAGCTGTGCCGAACATACCATGACAGCTTCTGGCACGTAATTTGGGGCTTTGAGCATGCAGCAGCTCCACCTGCGAGCAACGCTGCTCCTCGATGCAGTGCCTTCACTCTCAACGTACTGGCATGGTGTTGAGTTGCCGGCTTTTTGCAGAGACGCAATTTGCAAAACGACGCAGACAAAGCGCTGGAATGCACCTCTGCACCCGCAATAACTAGCCGTCCTCGGCATGCACGACCGACCTTCTGAGAACCTCACCTCTCGTGTTTGTCACAGCTGAGACATAACTAAGTAACTAGACTCCAGCGAGCTTTGCCTTCCTTCAATCCGTGAGCCTTAAACCCTAAACCCTAAACCCCAATCCTAAGTCCACCCGTTCAGTTCCGCGGCTGGCAGCAGCAGCCGCGGTGGCAGCCCTGGTGAGATCCAAGTGGGGCAAGGCCGCGGCGCCATGGTGCCGAGAGCACAAGCAACAAGCTTGTTAATGCAAAGCAATGATAAAAAGGGAAGGGGGCAATACTAATGCAACTAAGTACACAGATAGCTCACAACCATGTTATAGAATCATCAGTAACGGAACAGGACAATACGATGAAACCTTCATCCAAGTAAGATTTTCAGACTATGCAGACCCTCTTTCCGTCATTGCCCAGGCTCCGTCATAGATTCAGAGAGACACACGCTTCCCTGGAAATCCCTGGAAGAGGTGTGCAGACACGCCAATGCCACTGCATCTGCTGCTCAGGCTCGGCAGCATCTGGCAAGGGAAGCGTCAAAGAGCATGTTGTGTCCAGTCTTTTGCACTTCTTGGATGGTCGAGCGTAAGAACACAGGAGCACCTTGTCTCGACTGCTGCCAGACTCTAGACTTCTCGCACTGGATCAGATGCTGTGGCTGGGTGTGATTCCCTGGCTCATGGATCAGGTGCCTGTGCAGCCTGCTTGGAAGGCAGTGGATGGTAGGTGCTGTCGTGCGCTTCGGTTGCACGTTCGCAGCTGGAGCACGCAGGGCACGCCGCCGCGGCAGTCTTCGCTGCCCTTTCGCCCAAGTCCCAGCATAAGCTCATCAGTGCAATCATCAGCAAACCCCCAAACCCTTTACCCCAAACCCTAAACCCTAAACCCTAAACCCTAGACCCAAAGCCTCATCTCCCACCCCCTCAAGCCTGAAACGCTCACTCCCCAAACACCCCAAGCTCCCAGACCCAAAACCGCAAAGGCTAAGCAGTCATAATATTTGGGGGCTCAATATCCCTTAATTATGGAATAAAGCTAAAACTACATCCGGATCCCTACAATGATCTAAGGTATATTCCATAGTTTTTGTACAGGGATTCTGGAAGATCTGAATAGCTTTGAGTCTGCGAGTGCCAGTATCCCACTGCTTCAGGGCCAGATGGGCGCATAAGCTACGAGTCCATCGACCAGAGCCCAGTGTTTGCAGCTCAGTAAGGTCTTCAGAGATACGCCCAAGGTTCACGTCACGCAGCGTAAGCCACTGCCTGCAAAGGGACCGCAGCTGACGGCAGAACTTGCTACTCGTAATGAAAACTGACAGGTCACTGGCCCTACCACCAGCATGCAGAATGATGTCTGTACTGCTCGCACGTGCAATAAACACGGTAAGAAGTCGAACAGCAGCGGGGAGTGATTCTGATAGCTATGTTAGTGATCGTAAGATTATGCATGAGTGGCAGTGCAGGACACCAAAGGCGACTTCTGCGATCGATTATAATGTAGATGGGCATGACCAGTTCAGCAGCACGAACAGTACTCACAACCGTCTTAAGGATGATGCCGGCAACAACAGCATATTTCTACTGCTGCTGAAACTTGTGTGCTGCCGCAACGACGAGTGCGGCACGGCTGCATTTACTGCTGCTACTGCATCGGTGTCGCTGCCAAAATTTATGACGACGGCGGTGACAGCGGCGAGGGGGACGACGACGACGACTACCACTGCGCCTCCTGCATCATCATCATCATCATCATCATCATCATCATCATCACCATCAGCACTATCACCACCATCACCATCATCACCATCACCATCGGCATCATCACGATTATCACCATAACCATCGGTTCAACAGCCAGACGTGCCAGGCATCTGTGAATCTACTCTCAAAGCTTCATGCAGCGTGTAACCTGAGAGCAACAATTGGCGCGAAGCCGAGGTCGCAGGTGCTCATGGGCACTGTCAGGCACCTCCTGGCTACGTCAGCTGGTCACGACAGCCCAAAGCCAGGAGAGCTGGGCCAGTTGCCTGCCGTGTTCCGTCTTGGCGTTTCGAGCCGGAAGGGTTTCAGGCCTCCGGACTGGCAAGGATGACATGGATTCCGGCCATCTTTAAAGATATCTTCGTGCACGAATTATGCAAAAGAAGCCCTTGAACTGCTTGGTTTTACCGGACCTTCTCGTTGCGCCTGAAGGATATGATGGAGCGGGTGCCTCAGGCGTTGAGGCCGTTGGGATCCGATTGGCCAAGCTCCTTTCCAAGGTCATGGAGCTGGTGCGAGAAGTGAACGACATGGAGGCGAGTGCGCCGTACTATGCCGTACTTAGTACTTTTGAGTGCTCTTATTGTTGGCATCCATGGACAGGGCACGGCGAAGGAGTTGCAAGTGCGAGCCTGGGGCCCAAGAAGGTGTCATCTTGCCAGCGGGCTTCTGATGCGAACGGCGAGATTGCCCGGCAGAAATGGCAGCTTTCCGATTGTGTCCATCTCGTAGGATTTCTTCAAAGTGCCCGAAGGCCCGGAAAGTCTTTGAAGGCATCCTGTCCCAACCTCAGCATGCCTGGTGCAGGGACAGACCTGATCTCCATAACTAGACTCCGCAGTCTCAGAGGATGACTTGTGAGAACTTGGCAGTGGAGTGGTCTAGTGGTGTAGCAGGCATAGTGGCCCAAGGCCGAACCTTTTCATCGGCTGGATTCCACCTCTCTGGAAGAAGTGCCTTCACTGGAAAGGGGTAGGTCACAGAAGCCAAGAAGCACAGCGAAATCGGCCAGGTATTTCCAGCCCAATGCACCTCAGTGGCTCAGCAACTATTCCTTCTTCCTCGCCGGGAGCCCAACGGAGATATTCTTCTGTCTGGAGACATCGGCGACCCTCTTGCACGGCAGGTTTTCTACTTGCTCTTCCCGTGGCTCATGGGGTGCAGACCTCGGAGCACCATAAATCAGACCCAAGACGTTAAATGCTCCAACATCCTAGACAAAACATCCCTGAAGCCCTTTGACAAGAGCCTTCGACTTCAATCCTTTGAAGCCTAGTACACGACAAAGGTATCGGAGAGTCGCGTCATAGCCTGAATGAGGCCCATGGAAGGGGATGACCACGTGGATGTCGAGGCCTGGCTGTCTCGCGTTGCGTTTGGGGTGGGGGCTTGGCGGTCCGAGAGTTTACGGGTTTTTGGATTCAGGGGTTTAGTGGTTCAGGGGTTCGAGGGTTTAGTGGTTTTAGAGTTTAGGGTACACTGGCCTTAGACTAGAGGGCAAAAAACAAAGAGACGACGGATGCGGCAGGTATCGTCAGTTGCACAATTCAATGCCACTCATATGTACAAACACTGCTTTGCAAACCAAAACAGCATTAAGTAGGACAGGGGATAAACACTGAATGAATTACGCGTGAATCCTCAGGAAGTGGATGCATATGTAACTAAATGAAAGAACAGATATTTCGATAGATCGACACTCAGACCTGCATCGACAACCACACATAATATACAATATACATGTACAGACATCCATCCATCCATCAATCCATGCATGCATGCATACATCTACAGACATATATATATATATATATACACATGTATATACATGCATTGAATGTCATGCCAGCATGTTCCCATAGCGTATAGTACAGTACAATATAGTATGTATGGTACCGTATAGTACAGTATATATAACAGTATAAATTCGAGTATAGGGGAGCATAGTACAATACCACCACAATACGGTACAGTATATAGCATAGTACAGTGCAGTACAGTACAGCATAATAAGGTGCCCTAGTACAGTATCACAACTTATAATACGTGCAGTGTAGTGTAGGGTGCTGAAGAAAAGTATAGGGTGGTATTTATTGATACATTCATCCCAGATTAGGTAGCACACTACAACAGAGTGTAGCAATGTAGTGTGATGTGGGCTGCCATGGCCTGATGTACTGATACATAGTGTACTATATGTTAACATGACGGGTCTTCTATGACATGATATGCGATGCTGTACTAGATTACGCTATGCTTTGATATGGTTTGATATGACATGATATGGTCTGATTTGATATGACATGTTTTGGTTTGGTACGAGATGATAGGATATGATAAGACATGACATGGTATGGCATGATATGACATGATGTGCACATGTGTACGTGAGTCTGGTCATACAGTGACATCTGAGCCGATCGCGGTGAGGTCCCTCAGAGCTGGCGAAGCGTACTGTCTCGGCCTCGGAAGTGGCCCGTACCTCCGAGACCTTCCAGCAAGATGAGGGGCGTTGTCGCGGGTTCTTGTGGGGAGTTGAGCAGGATGTCTCCCACTAATCACTTCTTGGGGGCCTACGTGGTGTCTGAGAGCCTCATAAGTTGCTTGTTCCAGGGAAGACAACCCAGGAGCCCGAGCACTACAGTATGTGGCCAAGAGCACCGTTACAGAAGTAGCAGACTGGACCCCAAGGGCACTTCCAGACGCCAAACCACGCTCACAATTCGCGATTGTGGGAGGGACTCTGGCATGAATGCAAAGTGGCATCTGACTGGCACCCTCGCACGGAGAACAGCGAGATGGGTAGCTGCCGATAGCCAGAGCACGATTGCCGACTTGTTCGGATGCCTTTCGCGTGGCTTTCCCCCAAAGGGACTGGCAGAAGACTTGGAATTCAAATTTTACTCTGCAAGTACCTGTCGTAATAGTAAAGAGCCGCGGCAGCAGCACGACTTTGGTAATTACGGCCGCATAGCAGACCTATGCAGCCTGTCATCGATTCTGACCATGAATCTCGAAGCTTGAAGCCTGCAAGGCCTTTCTTGCCGGAGTCAGTGCCAGGGGCTCGGCCTTCATCTGCAACATCCAGTAAGTCTCTTCCGAGAGGGTGGGCCACTCTTCAGACTCCCCCAAGAGTCTCTCAGCCTGGCCTCTACTTGAGCCTTAAGGCGGGTTCCGCAGACGGTCAAGGCAGAGAGGTGCCGATTCCTGGAGAGCGCGCCGACCCCTCAGAGACGGGCTACAGGGTGGAGCCAGTGAAGGGTGGAGCCCTTGGATCTGATGCAAGCTGAAAAGCACGCTAGACAAAGAGAAGTTTTAGCAGCCTCGATTTGTTGGCCTGTTCACCCCATGCAGCTTTTTCAACACAAGTTGCTCGCAACTCGCTTAAGCCTCAACCGCCCTGGGCAACTGTGGTGTGTGGCCACATGAAGATGATAGCCTGCGGGTTCTTTCTCTTGACAACTTTCCCAAGTGGCGTTCCTTTGCGGCTGCAGACACAAGTAATAGGTTTTGCATAGTGCAATGTATAGCCTGACCCGAAGTTTATTTCTGACCCGAAGTTTATTACGTATAGAGGAATATAGCATTTTTGAGAAATCGTATGCATATACGAATAATTGCATAGAATCTTTGTTAACAGCTACTTGTGTAGCATTGGTAAAGTGTGCGGTAAGCAAGGAAGCATTTTATAGGTTCGAATATATAACCATCAGCATGTAGTACATGCTGCATCATATCGCTTCCTTGATATAGAGCAAGGTGCGGCATGACATGGTCTGGCAAAATGCATAAAGCAACATCATATGTATATCTGTATACATCAAGGTATACAACATAATACATTACAGGATGTCGGCAACATGCGATTACCGGTTACTATTCTATACTCACATGTTAGCTGTTAGAGCTGCATTTATGATGTATGTATGTGCGTATGGATGGATGGACGGATGGATATGGACGGTACGTGTGTACGTGTCCGTCCGACTCAGGAACTGCGCTTCCGTCTGTGTGAACACCTGCAAGGCCGTTGGGATAGGCTTTGTTCAGTCATGGAGCTTGGGACTAGGCTAGCTGCTGCCCACGGAATTCCCAGGCCCGTGCATTGAGAAACGTCGGCTTCGAAATAGCATGGTCAGGGAGGAATTCCGCTCTCAGCCGCATGAGCCAGGTACCCTCGCAGGGCTGGTTGACTGACGACTTCGGAATGAAGCTGCATATCCAGCACCCGCCTTGGGCAATCAGGGCATCTTCCGAAAGATTCTCACGAGGTTGCCCTTACAGGGATCCCTGTATCGAAGACTGACGACGATGTGACCGCAGTCTACTGGCGAAGTCAACCCGAAGGACTAGTCGTCGCTGCAGTCAGGATCTGCAGTATTTCGTCTACAGCGATATGAGGCTTCCATCTTACACATACATAAAACAAGCTGAACATCAGTATACCAATAGCAACATACATGCGTATCTAAAGGAACGAATATAACAAGTCAATAATACGTAGACAGATAGAAAACAAACACATGAACATGATAGGTGCTCATCTCTCTCTCTCTCTCTCTCCCTGCCTTTGTTTTTCAATGCACCTGCATGCAAACATGTTCATGCTTGTGCTTTGCCTGCACCCGTGCATAGCCTGTGCATGTGCGTATGTGCATACATGTACGTCTGCTATGCATATGCATATGCTCTTACATACATGTACACACCTCTACACCTGTGTGTACGCAAGTAGCTACGAGGTTAGCGTCGCAGCAGTATGTTGACTTGCGAACAAAGGTATCATTACATGGTGCGGTCCATGCACATTCTGTATCTGTGTGTGCAGGCAGGCAGGCAGGTCGGCAGGCAGGTAGATCCACAGTTCTATGGGTCCAATAGTGCCAAAGTGGACTTTGCAGATGCCTGGCCAAGGCCGAACTACGACGATTTCAGTTGCCGCTGGAAGTTCGGAGTGGAGGCCGCTTGTGGCTTCCACGCTCTAACCGGGTTTAATTAATTAAGGCTCTTTGGGAGAGTCATTCTAGTGATTCTAGTGGCTCTGGCGAGTACCATGAGAACTCCAAACCTACGTAAAAGTTGTCCAGTCCTCCTGTCACGAGGCGCCGCCTTTGCAGGAGGATGAGGCTGTGATGGTGCCGAGCTCAGAGCACAAGAGGCCGAAAAACGGAGTTGAGAAGGCTCAGCGCCAAATTCTGGCACAATTCCTTCAGCATCGACCGGGAAGCTGCATCGACCTTGTTCATTCGAGTCGAGGTGCCGTGCTTCACCACCTGCCCCTCCGAGTGCGACCCCCGTCCGGATGCAGCGCAAAGCCAACCACAGGCAAAGATCCAGGTATCACTGCAAGTTTTCAACTCAACCCGTATTTGCCAGCACCTGACTGTTTTCGGCTTGCCTTCGGACGGGCCTGCACAGATGATGTGACATCAAGCTGACAGACAGTCCATGCCAGTCCCGAATTTGGCTTCAACTTCGAAGTGTCCTGGTGCTTCGGGTGGGGCTGCAAACCTATCCTCAGACGGTAGTACCGGTAGCATCTGCCAAGGTACAAGGGCACGAAGGCGGGCTGCATTTTTTCGCATTGCAGGCAGTAGCAGTTCAACGGTGAGTCTCAAAAAATCTGGATGCAGATACCGTAACCTTAAAGAACCAGATACCGTAGGCTCAACGAAAAGAAAACCTCGAAGCCCGCCATCAAGATGTCAGTGCATATCGAGGGCCTGACACCATTAAGACTTGTCGCACCGTTTTGTGCAATATGTATATGTATTTCGGGAACTTCACATGTTTATACGCGTGCTTATATATATATATATATGTATGTACCCATGTATACATATAAAAATATATATGTATCATATGTCTACATGTGAAATCACACATACAGCCGAACTTGAAGTTGACACTCGTCCAGAATTTTTGTTCACACCTGTGGCGTATGGTCGAGCATTCCAACTCGACAGTATGAAGATTCGCGGGGCTTTTTAACCCTAGACCCTAAACCCTAAACCCTAAACCCTTAGCCCTAAACCGTTTGGCTGGGCACTAGATTGCTTGCAGGTTGCTCGGACTCGTGCTTCCTTTCTGGCGCTTAATCTGCTCTCAGCCACTAACGTGCTAGTAGCCAGCAAGAAAAGCTGGTGGAGTGGGCAGGACGCTTTGAGCATGCGGCAGAAGCTTCGTGCTGATGCAGAGGCTCGTGGTGTTCCCGTGTTGTCTTGCTTTGGAATGAGAAGAGCGCAAGCAGTGACCCATGAAATGGAAGGCAGCTGAGCTGGAGGCATCCAACGACCGTCCCGAGCTTTGCAAACGGGGGCAAGGTCTCTGAAAGGTCAGGATGGAGCAACTCTCCGGAGTATTTTGGTACCAACTTCAAAGAGCAAAGCAGCTCCGTTGCTTGTGCCTTTGCTAGCGAAAAGCTTTCAAGGTTGGCACTGCCGCATCTGGCCCAAGCCCGGAATGCTGCGGGCTTCATCCGCTTAGCGAATCTTTCCGATCCGGGACAGCCGACCTAGTGCAGCCAGCCAGACGAGAGTTTAAATGTTAGTGCTCCCGAGACTTCGCACATAGATCAGCCTGGAACGTTGCATGTATAAGGGCAGTATGATCGTACATTTCGTTTCGGACGTTGAATCAACCTGCGAAACTGTTCCGAAGCGGTCTTTCCGTGCTTCTTGCCTAACTGGCACCTCGCAGATGGGATGAAGCCGGAAGTTGATCTTGAGCGCAAAGGCCGAGTGAGGGCTCCGCCGCAAGCAGAAAGACCTAAGAGCAGTTGTCGAGTTGTCGTCAATGTTCCCCTTATGTCCCCCTCGTCACAGTGATGATAACCGTCATCGTTGTGACCATCATCACCATCATGATCTCGATCGTCAACATATCCTCCTCCTCCTCCTCCTCCGCCTCCTCCTCCTCTTCACTGTCACCATGCACATCACTGTCATCATCACTATCATGAGGTTCATGATCCTTATCATCATCGTCATCATCATCATCATCATCGCCACCATCTCTACCGTCATGAGCATCACTACTCACTGTGAACATGAAGATAAAGACTCAGAGAACGACAATGGTACCGTTCGAGCCTCCAAGTTCTCCTCTTCCCGCAGGGCTTTCGGACTACGGCACGACCAAACTCCCAAAATCCAAGTCTGGATGGGAATCGGAGGCGCGCGTAGCTGGAGTCGCTTTCGGCATTTGGGGAGTTTCAAGTCGTGCATTGGCTCTTATGAGATTCTGCCTGCCTCCAACCATGCTTGACGGCTTTAGCACATTCCTTTACCTGGCGGGAAGCCCTGTCGATCTTAAAGACGAGCTAGCAGAATGGCGGTGTCCACAGGGTCCACAGGCACAGGTCGAATCTGACATTGAAGTCACAGTTCTGTGGCAGCGTTTATGCCGCTGCGCGCCGATTGATGAAGGAGCGCGTCCAAAGACTCTGCCCTGCAAGGAGCTGTTCCTCTTGACGGGTCTCGTATGCATCATCTTCAGCACTGCACCCTGGCCTCATGTCAATCGAGGATCGCGATTTGAGCAGTCTAGCAGTTGAGAGCAATGCCGAGCGGATACAGGGCAGGAGTGAGAAATTGTTTCAGATGATCTCAGATCCTGACGGAGTGCTCGTCTAGGCTCCACCTCTTTCATCAAAGCCCCAGCTCAGATCGCTTCAACCTACTACTACTGGGCCCTGCTGCCTGCGTGGGAGGCTTTCCAGATTCTACAGGTTGCTGTCGGCATGGCTCTTTTCAAAAAAAGAAGCCTGTGTTGTGCAGCAGTTTCAAGCAACCCTAGACCTTAAAGCATCCGGTACGGTGGAAAACAGATCGTCGGGTCGCAGGCCGATGAATCCCTGGGGTGGACGAAATCCACGACGACGCTCATCAGCTGGAGTAGCACGGTGGCCGAGGCTGTACAGAGAGATCTATAGGCTTCTACGGGGAACCGGGTCGAGTGGGAGAGAGGAACAGGTTCCGGCTTAGGCCGGCAATTGCATGATAAGGGTCATCCCTGGGTCATCCCTGAAAGGATGAAAGCATGTCGGCTGGCAGCTTCAGTCCTGCAGATACACATGGACTGTCATGGACTTCCTTCGTGTGCTTGGTTCCAGCGCAGGCTGTCGGACTCCTTGTGGCGGGGCCGCTCTCAGACACTCAGCTAAACCATGCTGAAGCCCTGTCAAAGGGTGTACACCTGCCACAGGGCCTTTCATTCTCGTGACCCATCTGACCTTTTCTGGGACCCGGCGCGGGATGACGCGGTGCAGGCTTGAACGGCTGAATGGAACGAGCTTGGTGTTCCATCACTGTCGAGGCATTGCATTCTGAATGACCGGCTTCAAGGTTTCAGGATTCCATTCCTCGCCTCTATCCCTTCCGTCCAGTCAAGCCGAGGACTACATTGAGCAAGAGCCTCAGGAGCCGACCTTGAATGAATTCTCGTGATGATTGCTGGCCCGTGTGGAGAGGGGCTGACATGTGTGCAGCATGTGGCCATTGCAATAGATGGATTCGGTGTGGCCGACAATTTTGAATTCTTGCACTCTCAGTTGATCATTAACGGCATCCCTTCGTATGTAGTGCGGGCCGTGCCAGTTCCTCTTGCTTGCCGTGCTGAGGCCTCTCCAGCTCATCCTCTTCGAGACATGCCTGGCCTTGATCGACGCTTGGATCATTGCGGGTGGATAGGCACTTGTGCTTCAAGCTCCTGCAGTAAACCTGCGCAGCATGCGCAGCCAATGCAGAACCTTGCAGAGCTGAGCTTGTGGGATGCTCCTTGCTGCGCTTGCTTGTGAACCCTTTTCGTGCAGGCTTGAGCGTTCTCTTGCAATGCGTGTTTCTTGTCTCAGGGGGTGTACGTGAACTCCCAAATCGTGACGACTGCCGAGGGCCTTGTGGCTTTACTGCACTGCGCAATCTGAGTTTGGTCACTGACCAGTGTAGAAAGTATCTTGGCTTTTAACTAATCGGATGTGGAGGGCGGTCCTGATCTGTGTAAGACGATCAAGTATGCAACAAGCTTGAGCCCGCTGCATCTGCTTCGACACGGCAGGGCGCCTCGTGCCATGCCCATGCTAGCTGCCATCCCATTTAGATTCAAGTGGCTGAGTTGCGTGCAGACAGGCATGGAGCCTCTCGAAATGTTGCAAGTCGGAATGCTCCATGACGATCCAGGTGCTGAACGTGTTCATCGTTGCCTTCTTGAAAGGCCGTCTTCAGACATGTGTGACACCTCTTATCCCTGTCCGTGTGTGTTTGAAGGCTGCTGCACGCTGCCCTCCTGAGTCCATCCCGTGACTGTACATTCTGCAGTAGAAGCAAAAAAGACACAGAAGCGACATCAGACATACTGACAATGCGAGTCAATTAAGTTGGCAAGACTGATGCCAAGGAACAAGTCGCATGACAAAGATGATGATCATGATGATGATCATGATGATGATGATCATGATGATGACGCTGATGATGATGGTGATGATGATGGTGATGATGATGATGCTTTTCCTTATTATTCTTCTGCAGCTGCTGCTGATGATCTAATGATGATGATAGAACGATGGCGATGCTGACGACGACGACGGCCACGACGACGAGCACAATAATCTGGTGGTGGTGGTGGTTGTGGCGGTGGTGATGGTGGTTGTCGTGGTGGCGGTGGTGGTGGTGGTGGTGGCGGCATGTAGTGCTGGTGCTTGTGAAGAAGTTAGCAGTATTGATGATGGTGGTAGTAGTGGTTGTACAGCAAGAAGAAGTAGTAGTCGAAGGAGGAGGAGCAGAAGGAGGAGGAGGAGGAGCAAGAGGAGGAGGAGGAGGAGGAGGAGGAGCAGCAGCAGCAGCAGCAGCAGCAGCAGCAGCAGCAGCAGCAGCAGCAGCAGCAGCAGCACCAGTGGCAGTAGTACTTAGTAACTTGGTAGTTGTAGTCGCCGTCGCCTTCGTAGTAGTCGCAGTCGCAGTAGTAGCAGTAGTAGCAGTAGCATCAGTAGCAGCAGTAGTTGCAATAGTTGCAGTGGAGCAGGAGAGGTTGGAGTCGTAGTTTTCGTTGTCGTGGTAGTGGTAGTGGTGGTGGTAGTAGTAGTAGTAGTAGTAGCAGTAGCAGTAGTAGTAGTAGTAGTAGTAGTAGTAGTAGTAGTAGTAGGATGAGGAGGAGTAACCGTAGTCGTGGCCGTAGAGGTAGCCGTCGCAGTAGCAGTAGCAGCAGCAATAGTAGGAGTGGGAGTAGCAGTGTTGGTGGTAGCCACCACAGGCATCCTGCCAGTGATTATCCCGATGATAAGAACAACAACATTAGCACCAGTCGAAATACACGGTGACCATCTTTGCAATACTGCACCGGCACGTTTCCCGGCTTCGAATGTCCCTTGCTGTACCTGAAGGCATCTTGTGGCCTGCAGTTGGAGCCACGGTCTTCAAAATGTGCTCTGGCATGAAAGACCTGGACAGAGGTCAAGCACGGGCTCTGCTTGCACCTTCCGAAATGCACGGTTTGGAGGCTACGGCTAATGCCAATGCTCTCCACTCTGCGATTAGCTCACTGACGAGACGGCAAGCTTGCACGCTTCTCCGCCCATGAGTGCGTGTGCAATATGTCTCTGAGGATCCCTCGGGCAGCTCGTCTCAAACATCGGGATGGCACCTGACGGTCTTGTGCTGTTGTCCAGGCTTCAACTCCTGTATGGGTTTGTCTGGCAGACTGTGTTTTGCACCCAGACCCAGTTGTTGCGGAGATTTGCAGAGTCTCGGTGCATGTCCCGTGCTTCGACAAAGGAAAAGCAGGATATCTTCATCTTCTGTGGGGCGTTGGCCAGTCGATTCTCAGGACCTGAGTGCATGCAAGCTGGTCTTTGATGCAACAACTTGCCCAGTGGATTCTTCACTCGCTGTCCTGAGCTTTAGGATCTTTTGGTGATTTTTTCATCGGCTTCCTGTTGTGTCTTGGTTTCAGCAACGTCTGGGGGCTGCGTATTCTTCGTCGAAATCGTCTCTAGGGCCATGGTCCACCGCAGCTGCACCGCATTCATAGCCCTGCCTGTGGGATGGAGCCAAGGAACTTCGGAATGAGCTGGCGCTCTTCCTTGCTCTTCGTAGTTGGCTGCTTGCTTCAAGTACGGCCAAGTAGTTCAGGCCCAGGCTCCATATTATACATACATACATATATATATATGTATAGATATATTATATTATGTATATATATATATCTATATAGATATTATGTACATACATACATATATATATATATATATAGAGTGCTATATGAGTTAGTATATCGTATATATTATATACGGTATGGTTTGGCCCATGCCCCACGCTCGTCTTGGCGGCGCGAGATTGTGACGCTGCCATGCGCGCATGGGGTCAGCCAAGGTATAGACTTTACGATGGTGCTGGTGACCTTGTTCTGTCTTCAGAGGCCTCGCTGGGAAGCAGGGTTTCTGGGAAGATTCGGGGTTGAATGGTCAAAGATCAGTCAAAGTCATCGCCACATGACTTTAGAACTGCAGCTCCCAGATCCGGCAATTGCTGACAGAACTTGGTCAGGACCGGCTTGGAAAGCAACTTTGCGCTTCGACGCGATGGTGCCGCCGATGCCGACCCCGATGCCTCGCCCGTTTGGACAACCAACTACAGCAACTTCCGAAAATTGGGGGGACCTTATTTTGGGGTCCTTATAATAAGGATCCTACTATTTAGGGTACTATATTAGGGTCCCCTATGGATGTCACATGGGTAGTTCTCTAAATTAGGGTCCCTGTGTTGGGTCCCCAATATAGTACGGCACCCTTATAAAAAGGACTCAAAAAGGGACCCTAGTTTAGAAAGCTACCCACATAGGAGCTCCGGGTCAGACCTGTATCTGCATCACAGATCTTTTCCAGCTTCGCATTTTTTTCGTGGGAGATGTCGGTGCACATGAGGCATGCTCGATTGAAAGATATCTTGGTGCTCAGGGTTTCTTTACGGAGAGCTCGTGCTCACAGAACAGCGTGTAGCGAAAAGAGACGCGAATCCGAAACAAAAAGGACGTGTGACATGAATGCTTCTCAGGCATCAAGTGGCGTCGCCTGATCTTCGACGTGGGGGGATGGCTGGCCCTGCTGACGCTGGCCGGCTGGGTAGCACATGGAACGTCATTGCTAGGACCGCTCAGCCGTGACCTACTGTGATCTACCGTATTGGTCCTTTGTTTTTCGATGCAGCAGTTTGAGCCCACGGCAGTACTGCTCGAGGTTATGGCTGATAATCTAGAGTAGCTGTGATTCGCAGCTTGGTGATAGGAGTTCTGACAGTGACGGAAGCCATGTTGAACCTTTTCCTGCAGAGCTGATCCGATCTGTCAGGCTGGCTCGGGACAAATCTACTGCTTGCTGAGCCTCTCGGCTGCATGCCGTTCGACATTCTGTCCAATGTCTTCCACGTACCCTTAAGCTCAAGATGGAGCCTTCCCCGCTAGGAATGCAGCTCGAAATCGGTGTAAGCGTGAGGTGGCAAGCGTGTTCTTGCGAGGTTATCTGGCCTTGTTGCTGAAAGAGCCGCTCGGAGGGGATTCTGACACCCGTGCACACGAAAGTCAAGGCAGGAAGAGGAGATAGTATGGGATGGAGTCTTGTCCCGTGGGATTTGCCTTTCACAAGGCAGTGTAGGGAACATCCTTGCAGCAGCCTAGAGTCCGGCTTCGTGATTTCCCCCAGCAGTATTGGACACATGTTGCATTTTGCATACCTTCCTTGGTACTATAGTAAGTTATAGTACAGCAATCTGGCCCTCCCTGGATAATCGCAGCTTCGGCAGCTACAGCTGAGGCACTTCGACCTCAACAGCGGCCAGGCCTTCACAACCATGGCCACAGAGCCTTGTGCTCTCAGCCGGCAGAAGCGGCATGGACGCATTCCCTTCGCTGCTTTCGTGAGGCCGCCATGGGAGCCTCCTCTTTGATGTTTGGCATCTTCCTTGGCCTGCTCTCAGCAGGTGGCGGCGACTCGGGATTGGGCCCCCTCCCTTTGGCCAGCAGCAGAAGCATGACTAGTAGCAGCAGGAGGACAAGTAGTAGAAGAGGCACTGCACACCACCAAGATCACCATCGTCTACAGGTGCATGACACCAGAGACACCCCCTCATTGTCTGCAAGGAGTCTTGCAGTTCCTGTGTCTCCAGCAGCTTCCGTGCAGGCCTGGTTTCAGTGTACCACGGCAAGGACATCGGCCGCAAGTTCCAGGTGTGGCAGGCACATCGTGTCAGATACTCTGAAGTCTCGCGAGCCATCAGCGAGAATACCCTCCGCCCAAGCCCTAAACCCTAAACGGGGAAATGAGTGTCTTCCCTGTTTCAGGGAGCGATTGGAGCCTTGGCAGCTTTGGGGTAGTCAGCTGAGCAGCTGCGTCGTGGGGGCCAGAGCAAGCAATCTCAAGCAAAGCTCGGTATAGAATATACAATCCATAATACATGCGAGTTCAATCAATATACCAGCTCAGGTATCCTCTTCGCTTCAATACTCTGCATTTTCCCAATGAAGAGCCTGCTGCTGACAGAGCTCTGTCTGGCCTTCACCGGTGCCTTTGGAAGCAGCCTCTGCATCCATAGGCACTTCACAGTAGTCCGTTCTTCATCGATCTGCTTACAAGGTTTGGCTCGGGCTCGAACCTTGGGTGTTAGAGGGTGTTATCAGTATCTTTCGAGATGTTTCTTGTCATCTGAAACACTGCTGCTGCCAGCCTCAACTTTTGCTTCTACTGCCACTACTGCTTTACGACCTACGACAACTAGCACGACAATCAGCAGGAGTACTGGTAACGGTCACAGTGGCGTCCCGCTGCGACGGTACAGCTCAGCACTGCCTCGAGGCATTGGAGCTGGACCTTTCTGTTATCTGCCATACTGCGCATACAGCCAGTCCCTCAGACAGTGCTGCCGGTGGGGAGGTTGGTCGCTTCTTCGTTTCTTTTGCTGGGATGACCAGGGCGATGATGACGATGGTGATTGCCACATTCTGGTAATGTTGTTGACGACGACGATTATGATGATGATGGTGATGACTGACGATGCTGGCGATGATGCTGACGATGATGGTGCTGATGCTGCTGATGATGTTGTGGTGCTGGTGGTTCTGCTCTGCAATGGCTGCTGTTGGTGTTATTGGTGGTGGTAGTGGCGGTGATGGTGCTGATGGTGATGGTGGTTGTGGTGGTGGCGGTGCTGGTGGTGCTGGTGGTGCTGGTGGTGGTGCTGGTGCTGGTGGTTGTGCTGGTACCGGTTCTGATGCCGGTTCTGGTGGCGGCGCTGGTGCTGGTGCTGCTGTCGTCGTTGTTGTTGTTGT
>CAJNDV010015446.1:56646-87872 GCA_905221635.1 Symbiodinium sp. CCMP2456 | reverse complement strand
GTTGTTGTTGTTGTCGTTGTTGTTTTCGTTGTTGTTGTTGTTGTTGCTGCTGCTGTTGTTGTTGTCGTTGATACTGGTGCTGATAGTCTTGATTATGGTGTTGATGATGTTCATGCTGGTATGGATGATGGTGATGATGAGCATGATGATGCCGATGTGCTGCGCTGCTGCTGATGGTGATGGTGATTGCGGTGATGGATGCTGGTGATGTTGGTGCTGATGATGATGATGACGATGATGGCGATGAGGATGTCGGTGATTGCATTGGTGACGATTGCGATGCCGATGTCCTGATGATCGTGGTGATAATTGTGCCGATAATGTTACTCTCAAGATTCCTCCTGCTAGCATTCTTCTTCGTTTCCTTCTTGTTATTCGTCCTGTCCTCCCTTGATAGTTGTTTTGGTGGTGGAGGTGGTGGTGGTGGGGGTGGTGGTGGTGCTATCGCCAATGGTCGTGGCAGCCTTGGTGATGGTCAATGCGGCAATGCGGCGGTGAGGGTTCTCAGCAGGATGGGTCGGGTGGTAGCGCTGGTGATGAGCACTCAGATGTTAGTGCCAGCCTGTGCAGTTGTGAAATCAAGGTGTCAGTAGCAGCGAGCTTGGTCTCTGTGCAAATGCGAGATCAGGGATGAGGGTGCAGTGCAATGCTATCGATAGTGCTTGTGGGGCCTAACGGCTCATGACGGAAATGGTGAGAGCGCCCAAAATGCTTACGGTATGACCCGGTATGAGCCACCAGCCTAGCTGCAATCTCTTCTGGTACATGAAACCAACATCCTCCCACGTCATCCTTCACAAGCCCTAATTATCGCTCAAAACCATAAACACACTTTTCGGGTTTTCGAGGCTCTCTGGTGCCGAAGTCGCAGCGCGCTTTCTGCATGGGCGTTATCGATTGCCTAGCCCAGGCGACGGGCTCCGGGGTGCAAAAACCATGGAAGCCGGGCGTGGGGTCTCTAAGTTTAGACTCATGTGAGGGTGGACGTTCCTGGTGGTGATACACCGGATAAGCCAAGATGATACAATGCTACTGGTACCATGTTGGGAAGGCCAGAGGAAGCGCAGTTCTACTGATACTGTGCTCCACTGCCTTGCACGTAACTGCTCATGTCTTTGTTGCATCCATTTACTGCGGCCTGACAGCGTGCCTCGAGCCACGACGAGGCGGTGCAGGTCATAGTGAGGGCGTACTTCGGGCAACTCCGAATTGTCCAACCGCTCCGAGCAGGCCCCGTGGCTCAGTGTTCGGGGTTCAGAGGTTTACAGGTTGAGATTTTAGGGCCCATGCGGGAAGCGCAAACATCGAAATCGTATTGCCTGGGCACAAGCACGACTTCCGAACCCCTCGGCAGCACATCGTGGCTGCGGACTTGACGACTGAGTAATATGAATTCGCTAAGATGCTAAAAATGCCATCAGCAACATTTACGACACCTTCTGCTGCTGCTGTCAACGGCTGCCGCAGCTGCTATGGCACTGCTGCTGCTGCTGCTGCTGCTGCTGCTGCTGCTGCTAAGTTGTCGTATTTCCAGTAGTCGCAGTTTGTCCAATTGCAAGATTCCAGTTATCGGGTTTCGGACTGTACTAGAGACAATAATGGCGTACTACCCTCCTTGTGTTCCGGGCTTTGCCCTCTGTGTCGTAGTAATTTTCAGCACCAGCAGTGGCAGTGGCAGCTGTCTGTATTAGCAGCAGTGCTCAAACGACCGCTCGCTCTTTTTGCAACGTGCCTTTTGGGATTACGCGTTTTTTGTGGTAGCAAACCTAGATGATGGACCAAGCACAACATGCTCCCTGCAAGCCCTGATGCAGAGTTCAGGCTTTATCATGTACGACGTCATGACCGTGGGAGTCTCTTTGAGTGTTGTTGCGGCCGCGCTGCTCTACGCACGGCTGCAGGGAGACGGCGATGAGGTGGGGAAGTTCGGAACAGCTTCCGGGTGCTCACGTTGGTTCACTTGGTACTTAAGTTTTGGGGAAGAGATCAACCCGGACTTGACTTTTGTCATGTTGGCGGCTGCTTCCCTTTTCTGACCATGTTTGGAATGTGACCAGGACACCTACTTCTGACCAAAGGCGCGCAGTGCTGCGGTGCAGAACCAACACTGCACTCAGCAGGATGCTGAAGCTTCTAATTGTGTGATTTGATCCCACAGAGTTGCTCGTCCTCGGAGGTTTGGGAGGCTTTCAACCGCCTCTGTCATGATTTCCATTTCCAGCACGGGTGGGTTCCCACTTGCGAAGCAGTGCCGTGATCATCGGAAATGGGACCCTCTCTGTCCGATGTCCGAGAGAGCGAAGAAAAATGAAAGAAGCGCCTGCAGGGCCTCGAAGCCCAGGGTTTCGGACTTTTGAGAGCTTCCAACAAGAAGGACAACGATTTCGCGGGTGTGTTGTTTCTGTCATCGCTCTTCTTCTTCTGACCCCTCCCCCTTTAGTAACAATGCTGCTAGTGCTGCTCGAGTCGTTGGCTTTTCACCAGAATATCAGAGCAAAGCTGATAGCAACGCTGATAGCAACGAGTGAACACAACGACATAGTACTCGCCAGGCTCACGGTCAATCTGAAATGCGCCTTCAACCCTAAAGCCTCCTGAATCCTAAACTCAAGGCCTTAATCTCTCAAAATGGGTGTTCATCAGAGGGTGTTGGGGTATGATCTACTATTCTACTATAATCATCATGAGGAGCCACCCTAAACCCTAAACCCTCTACCCTCAACCCTAAACTCTACCCTGGCGAGAGAAAGGGGCTACTGCATTAACAAAAAAGCCCTCTACCCTCAACCCTAAACCCAAAACCCTAAACCGTGGAACCCTAAACCCTCTACCCTCTACCCTACTCAAGGTACTTCTTTGGGAGTTTCCGAAAATAGGGGCCCTAATATAGTACCCTAAATAGTAGGACCCGTATTATAGGGAGCCCAAATAAGGTACCCTAATTTTGTTATAATTAAGGTAACTATACTTATAACCCCAATTAAGGTACTTACAACCCTACTTACTAAGTCCCATGATCCTCCAAGTACCCTACTCCAGGTACTTATCCCTAAACCCTAAACCCTAAACCCTAAACCCTAAACCCTAAACCCTAAACCCTAAACCTTATTTAGGCCTCGAGATCCAAAGTCCCAAGGCCTGGCCCGGGCCCTGGCGGAGCTCACCCCGGATGGCAGTTCCCTGAGCCAGGCGGCTCCAGGGAGGGCCTTTGAGGGTTTAGGGTTTAGGGTTTAGGGGTTTTAGGGTTTAGGGTTTAGGGGTTTTAGGGATTTTAGGGGTTTAGGGGTTTTAGGGTTTTTAGGGGTTTCGGGTTCTACGGTTTAGGGTTTAGGGGTTTTAGGGTTTGTGGTTTAGGGTTTTGGGGTTTTAGGGTTTAGGGTCTTGGGGTTTTTGGGGTTTTGGGGTTTAGGGTTTAGGGGTTTTAGGGTTTAGGACATTTAGCATTTAGGGGTTAGGGTTTAGGGGTTTTAGGGTTTAGGGGGTTTATCATGTAGGGGTTAGCGTTCAGGCCCTAACGCTTTGTGTGTTTTGGAGTTGAAGTTTAGAGTGGTTTGGGCCGTTTGGGGTTCGAAGGGGGTAGAATGTCGAAGATGTGAGGTGGTTTGGGGCTCCAGGGCTTTCAGCTCCAAGCTTGGATCTTCTTTTCTTGATTCCCCTCTATGCATATGGGAGTTTCCGAAAACAAGGGGTGCCTTATTATGGGTCCTTATGAAATAAGGATCCTATTATTTAGGATACTATATTAGGGTCCCCTATTTTCGGAAACCGCCATATGTGGCATGGGGATGAAGGGGGTTTGGGGGTGTTGGATTCGGAGGTTCGGAGCCAAGGATGCAAGGCTGTCTGGCAGTGTGACTGGTCTTGTGGCGTGCAAGCCCAAACTAGACCCACTTGGGGCTCCGACACTTTGCTGAATGGCTGTCAATTTCGGGGCATGTTTTTCAGGAATGATTAGAGAGCTCCCGAGAAGCTCAACCTGTACAATCACGGTAGCAAAAATGAGAACCCTCTGAAGGAAGCCCTTGAGGAGCGCGTGCAGGTCGTCAAAGCGGCAGGCATGCTTGGTTTTTTCAGGACCTTCACGGCCGCACTCTCTAGCAGATTTCAGCTTACATTGGTGCTGGATTGCACATGTCAGAAGCAGGGTTTTGGCCCATCTTCTTGCAAGCCTGCTTCGCCTGCCTCTTCTTAAGGGAGCGCTACTCGTAGCTCAGAAGCTGGATCTGGCCATGTTGCTTGCCAGGCTTATACAGATTGCATGCACAAACATGCAGCCAATGCACACATTTTAGCAGTGTAGCAACGGCAGAAGTAAAGCTTTAGCAGTGGCTCCACAAGTAGTAACTGATTAGGACTTTTCTCGACTGGTGCCCAACCCCAAACCCTAAATCGTTCAGGCTGGCCGACTTTTCCCTGACCCTCGAAGCAACATTTCCAGAGCCGTGAAGCCTGCACCGTGAAGAAGACACTCTAATTCTTGGCTGCGCACCCTCGCCGGTCGCTCGTGAGTTCCGAGCACGTCGAAGCATGGAACGCGTCAGACTGTAATGATGAGAACGGATGCTACATATATATATATATATATATATATATATATCAGCATAATCCTTACATCATATGTAATGAAACGATGCAAAATCTATTGTAATTGCCAACGCTCTCGGTGTTCCAGGCAAGTGCTGGAGCGTCGCGGAAGACCGCTTGGACAAGCGAGTCAGCAGCAACTAAAGGCAGATCCGGGTTTGCTGGGATATCAAGTTCTCTTTCAGACGAGTATGATACGTAAGGCTGAGGGACCCTGGAAGTGATTGTAGTTTTGAGTTTTGAGCGGTCCGCAGGTGCATGTCGCAATCGGGCCTTCAAGCTTGCTTTTTGGGTGCTGAAGAACTGTCGAAACGATTTCAACAACGACCTCGTTGGAGAGTAAGTAGGCCAATCCGTCCGCCATACTTGAGCTCATATTGGCTCATTGCTAACACCGCTTCACGGTAGTCAGCGGATGCAGGACATGAAGATCGAGTGAGCCGTTTGTAGCGCTGTGGTCACTTCCGATTTTCGCTGAGGGTTGCCTCAGCTTCGAGTGTACAGTATTGTTCGAATTTTCCGGCGCAGGCGGTGCAGGCAGGGACCTGCAAAAGAAAGCTGTAAGCAATATCAGCATGCTAACTTCCCAGCTGCTGGCCTCAGATTCAAAGTTCATGTCACGATGGCCCGTGCCCTCTTCATACTGCATGTCCGCTGTGACTTTCCGTCGCAGTGGGAGTGAGAGTGGACAGGAGTGAACTGCTCTTGTGCTTCATGCTAGTCAACCTGAACTTTTAAGGGATGACAGCAGGGAAAAGGTATCACACCACTTTTTTTGCAGTAGTCATCCTCGGCTGTTCTGTGAGTTGCAAGACGAAGCGGGCGCAAGCTTCGAGAAGTTCTGGACACCGTGGTGACAGACACATCCCACTGCGAAAGCCGCCGCTGCAAACGAAGTTGACCTGTGTGGCCTTTTGGCTCGAAGCTTCGGTTCCCGAGGGCCGCAGGGGAGCGCAGGGATGGAGGCCGGGATACTTTGGGTTTGCTTTCGGGCCCAGTTCGAAGGCTGCCGTGTCCTATTTGTCTGGAGGTGATGCACTTGGTTTTTAAGGCTTGGGCCCTCTTGGGGCTTTAGCTTTAGATTCGCTAGGTGGCGGGTCTTGCCTTCGGACATGTCCAAGCCTGTCTTCTGCTATCAAGGTTTGCATTCTGCGATCATTGAAGAGCCGCTGAAGAGCTGTCGATCCGTGGATGGCTTCATGACATCCAAGGGCAGACTCCGACCGCAGCTTTACGGCTTGTCCCGGCAGGGATCCTTGGAGATACAAGACATGCATATGCATATGCAGTCTTCATGGAGAGGCCCAGCTTTGCAGAGGATGGCTCTGCCACCACATATCGCTATGGTACTTAAACGGGCAGCAGTTTCTGTGCCTGCAGGGCAGTAGTAGCCTCCGCAAAAGCATGGTGCAGTGAGGAAATCTTTTGCAGTGTTTTGAATAGCTGCGCCATTCGGGCGCCGCTGGTCACGTGGCTGAGAGCCCAAACCCCATTCACGTGCAGGACCGCGCTCATGTCTTCCCTTTTAGTCACGTCGGGTTGGGGGCGGGATTGCTGTTCAGGAGTCTGCGCCAGCTTTCCGGTCCCATGGGGTGCGGTGCAAGTGTACCGGCTGCTCGGCAGTGCACGGTAGACTTTTCCCCCATAGGCCGCTACTGCTTTCATCATGTTTATCGCGAAGGTAGCATTCAAATTTGCTCACAACTTTAGGTTGTTCGGCTGTCTGGAACTTCGCATGCAAGCAAGCTGCAGCAGCAGAGAAATCTTGCGATAGCAAGTGAAAGGCTTCTGAGACAGCCAGGTTTGCAGGCTTCCGAGTCAGCAAGACTACTTTGCATGTTTTCTTCGCCTTCTTTGCAGTTGCTGTGCTGACATCTGCTCAGACCGAAAGTGCAGTGGCATTCCGCACGGTGCATGGGCATATGCGGAGGACTCATCGTGCTTGCACTCAGCCGTCAGTTTGATGAAGACAGTCTACTCCATTCGTGATGCGTTGCCTGCCGAAGTAGAATGTGAGCTACAGCTACCCCTACTAGTAGATGCTGAGTTGCAACTTGCTTCCTCGATGCAGGAAAGACTACGAGAAAAATCTGAGAAGCGCGCTGATCAAGAGATTCGAACGCAGCCCAGCTGCAGCAAGTGGAGCTGGTTGCGCAGATGAATTGATACCGTCAAGTTCTCCTTCTACTCCGCCTCTCCTCCTCCACCTCCTTATCGTCCCCTCCTTCTTTATGATGGTGAAGATGCTGGAAATATTAATGTATAGTATATGCATACATATGCATGGGATGTTTTGTTTTAGTGTGTTTTGCTTGTCTTTTCGAATGCTTGTTGAGTTATGAGCTAGTTGTTTAGTGCTTTCCACGTCATTGTGTGCTTACCGCCGTATACCGCTGTAGGTGTTCTGGCTACTTTTTGTTTGCTTTTCGCTTCTCTCGCCTTGCTGAGAAGAACATACTGCAACCCACCGATGAATCCCTTCCAAGGTCCCAGGGGGTCGTTTGGTCATTCGGGATTGTGTTTGCAAGGGCGCAAAACTTGCTATGAAGACCCTTCTGCAATACCCCGATGAATCTTTCCCTAACCGGATTCCCAAACCGGGTTCGGTCCCAGTGGGGGGGGCGGTTCAAGAACTGTGATCAGCCGCCATCGTCTACAGTGGTGGCGGGTTGAAGCAATTCGATCAACCAGCAACGCCACGCGAGATGTGTGAGTGTAAGCCAAAGAAACGTGATCAACCGGCATCGCCAAGTCATCGCCCAGCGAATAGGGGGGCAGGCTTAATGTGATCAAGCGCCATCACGTAGTGAGGGGGCGGGTCTAAGAGATGTGACCAACCGCCATCGCCTAATGTGGCAAAGGTTTAAGACATGTGATTCAACCGCCATCAATTTTCTGAGTGGCAACGCAACATCCGCCTCGCACTACAACCAACAGCTGCAGTTTTGGTGTAATCTACAATGCCGAAAACCTTTCTATTTTGCTTGCAATATTCACTGCCCATGCACGAACTCCGAGTGGTACATTGCACAAAACTGAAAGCATGTCGATCGAACCGACAACTATATTTTGCGGCAACTAGCTTCTCCAGAGCTCCAATTGCTGTATGTTGCAGTATTGGAAGCATCTCAATGGAAGCGAGAGCTGGGCTTTACAGGAAGCAGAAGCCTTCAAACAGAAGCCTTCCCCAAACATCAACACACATCTCCATACTTAATTCCGGACACTGCGCATCATCATCATCATCATCATCATCATCATCATCATCATCATTGTCATCGACGCTATCAGAACTATGATGTTTGTGGTCATCACCCAGTGCACCGTTACCATCGGCACCGTCGTCTTGCTGCTACTGCTTCTGCTGCCACTGCTGCTACTCTTACTCCTCCTGTCGTGATCCTACACATACTCTTACTCTCGCTCCTGCTGCACCTGTCACTCCTGTTGCCCCTGCTACTCCCCCCTGCTGCTGCTGCTGCTGCTGTTGCTGCTGCTGCTGCTGCTGCTGCTGCTGCTCTTCAGTCGAGTGTTTTGCCAGCCTGCACCGATGTGCTTGTCGGTCAGGTCCTGACCGCTACGAGAAAGTGGACGTGCTTGAGCTAGTCATTCAGCAGCAAAGTACAGCGGGATTGTGTGGCTTCGCGAGGCATGTATGTATTGATCCCTTGCATCTCAGCTTGACATCGACGCTGAACTGCGGCTGGGGCGGACAACGATCTAAGAACTCTGTAGCAGGACACTGCACACAACCCCAAGCCCTAAACCCCTAAACCTGGAGAACAATCTCTCCGGACTCCTGCTTTAGCCTGGCACAGCTTCGACCCTCACTACCGCATAACTAAGGGCAAAGCATTGCGTTGGTGATAATTCGTACGTTATGCATAAGGCCAGCCAACAACCTCAGCCTCATAGGCTTTCTGACTCAGGGGTGACACTGGCAGGAGGAAAAGAGGTGTCAAAAAAAACCTAAACCCTAAACTGGCCTTAGACCCTACCCCCAAAACCCCCCAAAACCCCTTAACCCCTAAACCCTAAACTAAATCGTGGAAGAGCAGGGCTCACTGCAGAAGTCAGGCCCTGCAGAGCTCCGAGCAGGCCGCCCAATACGAGGGCTTCGTCGATCGAGGCCATTCTGTTGCAGATTCAGTTTCAATACCAGTATTATTCTATTAATAGTAATATCGTTACCATTACTAGTATTGCTATTGTTGTTGTTCTTATCACTATGATAATTTTTGGGGATTTGAATTTAAAGGTTTTTGCGACAAGGGAGCCATGCAATTTCCCCAAGCTGGGACGGGCGCAGCATGTCGTATGCAGCAGGGCTTTGCGTGGGAGGGCCACTGCTTCCTCATAGCTCGGCTCGGCTCTGGCGCAAGACTTCTGAGCCGAGGCTATCGATGGAAGGCCAAAGATCCAGCAAGTGCCGCCTGACATGCCATCTGGTGCCAAGGGGTGCGCAGGTTCTCTGTAATTTGTGCCGAAAGATCCGAGGCCATCCAGGACATGAAGGAAGAGCGCCGCATTGAGGACCGGCTGACCCTCTGCAGGCGCGAGATGGACGGGGAGAAAGGCGGAGAGAGTGACTGCAGGCAGCGAGCCCCAGCGGCTTTATGTAACTGGCAGGATGTCACCTGCGTTGGGACATGTGCCTTACGCAAGAAACAGTGCCTATCTGACCGATCCCTGCTGTTGAGCGCTGCGAGTCTGATGCAGTGTGACCTGCTGCCAGGATTCATGCTGCCTGGCTGTGATTGGCGGGATCATGTGTCATCAGGCATCTCGAATTTTGCTGTCCAGGGCCATGTCACCTGTAGGTCTTGACAGCAGTTTCGATCGATCGGGTCCGAGCAAGCGCTTGTTCTCGAAGGGCTGAGTGGTGAAAGAGCGGCCCTAAACCCTGAACCCGTTAATTTGTAGGAACCCTTGAAGGAACCCTTACAAGAATCCTAGTCCTAGTCAACCCGAAGCCGATTCGCCGAGGAGCTGGCCTCTGGAGCTTTGGCTGCAGCAACGTCATTGACAGAAAGCCTTGCAGACTGCTTGTTGCAGACTGTTTGTTTCCCGGAAAGAGCTACAAGTGCCGTCATGCACACTGCATAAAGAGGGTTCTAAGGCCACTCCTTCCGAATCGCTTAAACATGACTCCTGTAATCCTCGACATCCCCGAAGAACTTGTCGATTAGTGTAGAGCCGTAGTGGCAGCTTGTTGCTCTTTCTGGTTGAGTCTGTGGTTCTTGGGATTGCCCTGGACCTATCTGAGGCCTGCGACTGGGAAACGAGTCAGGCGTGACGATCCGGAGGCAAGTCAGCAGTGGATCCCAGCTTACCGCTCTGCCTCCGGACTCCAGCCGTAATTCCTTCCCGCACCGGTGCGAGCAGCACATCCGCAAGCTTTTGGGTCAGGACGGACGGAAACGACGGGGAGGAGGACTTAAGGAAGGCCGGCCTGCTGCATCACCGGGAACAGCTTAGAAGAATAGAGCGGAACCTTTCAAAACGATGAGCCCAGGGAAGGGTTCGAAACCGAAGTCCGCAGTTGTTTCTTCCAGGCGCTGCCCATCGAGGTGCAGAAGACAGTCCTCGAGCGACTTGCCGCCCAGAGGCTTCGCAAGGCACCCACGAGGCAGGCTCAGCAGGCCGATGGGGGCAAACGAGGACGTTGATCCCCGGACGAAAGGGTGAGCGCAGTAAAGTGTAGTAGTGATGACGGTTTTTATCAATTGTGAGCACCGGGAGGGGGAGGGGGGGTTGGGCAGGTATGCGATTTTAGTGTGTTTGGGATTCGGGATTCTGTGTATTTGCCGGACACTGCTATGGAAGTTTTGCTGTCCTTCAGTGTACCTTTGTAGTCGATCTTCCGGAAGCTACCCACACCCCCTGTCTGGCCTCAAGATACCAGCAGTCGAGACAAGGCACTATTTCATCGTAACAGTATGACAGTATGAAACATCTGATGCCACAAGCAAGCAAGGCTTACATATGTACATGAAGGTCTCATATGCATATGTGTAGGTGTAAGTATATGAAAAGGTCTAGTATAGGTGTATATATATATATATATAATGTATATAAGCAATGTCCGAGACATCGCTTGCATAAATATACAGCATACAAGAAAGCGTATGCAATATATGATATATAGCAGATAAAAACGTTAAATGATAACATACAAAACTTTCAACATATAATACATAATGTACCATATACAATATATATATATATATATACACACACATCCGTATATATGTGTATATATATATGTTACATAATTTAGAACTTATAGTATAAAGTCTTTAACATAAAGTATATACTATTTAGAAACAGTATAGAGTACATCCTAACAAATACATACTAAAAATACATAACGTATAACGTAGAATACCTATGACATAATATATAATATTATATATACATATATTATACATAACGTCAACCAATATGTGCGCATATATATATATATATAAACATACATACACAAGATGTCTCTCTCTCTCTCTCCCTATATATATATATATACATATAATACACACATAAAGCTTTTGCAGACCTGGCTCAAGGCGGCTAAGCAGCTGCGGCGTCGTGGCTCAATTCGACTGAGGGCAGGAGCGGCTTGGCCTGACCTCTCGGTTTGGGGCTGGTAGATGTCTTCAGCAAAGCCTAAATCCTAAACCCAATTATGTCATTCGAGGCTCCAACAGCTCCGAGGAGTTGAAGCTTTCGTACAAAAATCTGATTTTAAGCAGGGTGTGAGCTGGCATGAGGTATCAGGAGGTATGAGGCTCCCTTCTGCTTGCTTGCCATTCAAAGCTGGGCAACAGCTGAACGGCTTCTTCCAGTCCGAAGGGTTTTCTTGCACAGGGCAGGATGCATCTGCTGTTGTCGAGCGCTTGTATTCTGGGGGCTTTTGCCAGGGCTCAAGTATCTCCTATCATAAGAGCACTCTTTCTGGATGCACAGCAATCAGGTTTGAGCAGTCCAGCAGTCCGAACTGGAAAGTCAGCTGACGCGGCGTTCCTGAGTTGGGCGTCCAGATGTTGGTGTGGTTTCTCAACGCTAGTTGGTTCATCACCCAGCTCTGCACGGGCAGTAGACTGCAGCTTGCAAGCCTTGTGGCGCTAAGTTGCGTTGAGAAGCGTCGTTTTTAGTGAGCTCCGCTAGCTCGGACTTTTCGCTTTGACACAGTTTCTAGGGCATGTGCCTGCGCTGGGACCCGCCTGGCGCTGGCACATACGTTTAGCAAAGGAATTCGCGAAGAGCGTCTCACTGTTCGGCACCGTCTTGGGCAACTCTAGCAGTAGTGGATGGGGTTGACACTAATAGCCGTCCAATGTCACAATTAAGAAGAGCGACCGGCAGCATCATCAATGGTTCTCGAAGTGGATGGGTAGTAAGTTTGGTGCAAACACATGAGACGCTCAATAGCCAGAGGCCACTCTCCGGCGTTGAGTTTTGCGCTTCAAGAAGGAAGCGACACTCGAGCATGCGCTGTGCGCTTGTCAACTTGCGTGGCTTCCCCACCAACTCAACGAGACCGCGAGCGGCCTGCGAACCTGGTTCTTTTTCTGCGGCCCAGGGCGTTTAGTGGGGCTGCTTCCATGGAGCTCCATCGCTGTGTAGAGCTCCTACGGAACTGCTTGTTCTGCTAGCGCCCTGTTTTCCGACTGCACTTTAAACCGAAGACAAGCTCTTCGAGGAATCAACTCGACATGTGGCGCTGAGGCCCAGACACAAAGTAGGATTTCATGCATGGTCCAGGCGTAATGATGTTACCTACTCGTAGCTGCCAAGGCCAGCCGAGGGTTTCTCCGCGTTCTCTTGGAGAGCGCAGACTAGCCCCGGAGGTGCGAGTTTCACTCGATTTGATGCTTTGCTTGCTTCACACCGGCTTGACAGTAGATGTAATAATCACAGCAACTCATGTATGGGTATATGAATCATGCACCACGATGAGGGACAAGCCGTAGTCGGGGTGTCTCAAATCGGCTGATGGAGATGTTCAGCCCTGTTTTTGAATCAGCGATGAGCTGTGTCAGCTACAGTCCGCTGGGTGCTTCATCACTTTCGACACCCAGCAACGCGCCATCTAGCCTCAGGATGCTTGAAACACAGCGGTCGCTTGCTACTGCATGCAGCTCATCGCCATATACCGCATAGGCATGGTCTTTAAGTAGGCTATTCTCGAAGATGTATTGCGCAAAGCACAGGAGACTTTCCAGTGGTATGGCCAGCAGTGTCTGCTTGGTACTGTGCTGCCGTGTTATACTACCAGAAGGCTCCACGGAAGCCGTCTCGTCCAGACTCATGCGATACTGGTAGCCCCAATAGCATCTTGCTCCACCATCTAGGCGTGATGGTGCTATTATCGACCTATCCTGCAGTAAGAGTAGGACTGTGGCGTTGACATTTGCAGGCCGCAGGTGTTGGTCTCAGAGTCCTTGCCACAACTCCTATCAGCCCTCCAGTCACCGGAAGTTGCACGAGCACTGGGTCTGGATGGTCTGCTGCGTCGTACATAGGATATAGTTTTGAGCGTAGCGACTTCGTTAGTGATTCGTTTTGCATAGACTAGACGAGACCCAGGACTGCTAAGCAGACAAAAAAAAGATTTTCGTTTGATCGTGAAGCCCAAGCTGGAGAGCATTGTCCCTCCACCCTTAACCCTAAACCCAACATTGTCGTTGCCATTGTTGGACATGTCCGATGCAGCGCCATGAACGCCGAAGAGTCGTCGCTGGAAGCCACTGGAAGCTCCTGGCCCGAATCCAGTCTGTCACCCTGGTCCCCCCAAGCTTCAGTTGTTATGTCAACTACTGTTGTCACTATAATGGTTGCTATCACTAACTATTGCTACTACTGTGACTGTTACGATTACGATTCGATTGCGGCTCTATCACTATTATAGTCACTTGTCTTCAGAGAAGAGGATCCGGCAATGCACGTGCCAGGATCCAGTGGAAGACTGCTCCGACGCAGAGGCGACCGTGAGAAGTGGGGCTTGCCAGGAAGGGGTGGTGCCCCATTGCTGCCACCCAGAGCTTCAGGAGTAGCAAGGCGAGCCGGAAGCCGAAATCGCAGGAGCCAAAGGGGATCAGATCCAGATCCCCGCAGCGAAGCTCCGACAGTTCTTGGGGGGGCCCCCAACCAACCAGGAGCCAAGCAACCTGAAGCCCTTCATCCCGAAATCCGTGGAGGCGCCGCCGGCACGAACGCCACCGAGAGCAGGCGAGGATCTGTGCATGGCCCCAGAATCTTCCTGCTCCTCTGGCAGGTCGTCGCACCTGCCGTTGTCATTTATAGCATATACAAGGAAAAGTCTTGATCTGTGACAGAGGTATCACGGAGTGAAGCCTCCGGAAACTTCGAGTTGATTCGTATCTCATCCGCAGCTGTCCTCTAGAAGACCAAAGAAGCCGCAAAAGCATAGGCTTCCCTGCCAAGATCTTGATATTGTAACCAGTCGGTGAGGGCCTCCCAACATCAGTGCAGCACGTTTCGATTGTTGCTTGCAGTGCTTCTGTGCTTTCTGTAGCTTTCGCCAGCGTCGATCCTGCTCTGGTCTACTGCAGTCTTGGAATCGGCAGAATGTATCACGGATTGGTTGTCAAGACGCTGGCCCTTCATCAGAACCCAACGTAGACTACGACGCCGCAAAGCCAGGGCGCTTCGCCGCTCGCTTCGGGAGTCCAGCAGGCCGATCCAGCCCAAGAAAGCGCCGCGAGGGATGAAGTCACATGGTCGGTCTACTTACTTAAAGGATCATGGGACTTAGTAACTAGGGCTATAACTAAGGTAACTATACTTATAATCACTTATAACCCCCAATTAGGGTACTTATAACCCTATGTTACTAAGTCCCATGATCCTCCGAGTAGAGACTGCTTACAAGGAGATTCTATCATGCTATCAATATGATGCTTTGTTGCTCCAGGCAACTGCGCTGAAGGAGCCGCTGATGACGACAACGAGGCCTGAGGGTGCAGCCCACAGGTAACCGTGGTCTGCAAGCAGCACTGCACAGCGCAGCACGGCCTGAAGAAACCTGATCCGTGGCGCACATGCTACACAGCTTTCCCTCAAGGACTCGACCACAGAAGTTAAACCCTGAACCCTAAACCCCTAAACCCCTAAACCCTCCTAGGCACCGAAGTTTCAAGCCGCTTTTCAGGAGCCTTTGGAGCAGAACGTGCTCGAGGAGCCAGCCGAGACTCTGGAGGCTCTGAGTGGATCTCTCCAGTCCTCTTACGAATGACTGCTTCCTTAATTTTAGGAGTTTAGGGGATCTTATTTTGGGGTCCGTCTAATAAGGATCCGACTATTTGGGGTACTATATAAGGGTCCCCTATTTTCGGAAACTCCCTTATCATCCGAACCCTAAAACCCAGTATCCTGACAAGACCCTTGTACCTAAGGGATTCCAGAGCATCTAGTTACGAAGCACTTACTACCAATCAGCTACTGCACGATTATAAGTATATACTAAACTGTGGGTTCCAGCACTGTAGACAGGTATTGCGGGTTTGGATAAGGCCTTCTCTTGTTGCACGTCTCGGCTTGAGGGTAACTCTATCTGAAGCTGCTTCGGTCAGCCTCCCGTGGAATATCTTTCTTTCCGTGGACCTACAGGTGGAGCTTCGAATAGCATCGTCCGCTTGGTACCTCTCATTGGAGTGTTGGGCGGCCTGGATCTTTGGAGCGAGCCCGGTTAAATACAAACTACTGTTGATAACACGCAAAGAAGCAAAATAACTTTGAAGGACGGCTGGTGCTTATAAACTCTGTCGTGTGTCCTCAGGAAGGTAAAGTAACATCTGTCGAGCAAGCCATGCTGCATGTTGATGCCTCGAAAGCTGGCCCTATGCTTGCATGCACTAGCCGTCGGTGACAACAGACGGAGGCCAGTCATGGACAGAGGCAGTATGCATCGCACAGCTGTGCCTTGTCGGCAGGCCTTCGACGATGCTGCGGCTCAGGACATCGTGGCATGAAGAGTCCGGAACTGCAGGAAATCGCAGCGGTAGCACAAGTTCCGAAGGAAGAGAAAAGCCAGTATGAACCACGAGCCCTTCTACAGGAGTTCCTCCAGCACCTGGATACCGCCATACCCGATGCCGAAAGCGAGGTCGGGAAGCTACTGTCCTCTGGGTTCCAAGTTGTGGTTCTCTGGGTTCCAGGCATTCCGGGCCTGTGTCCTGGGGTTTCAGAGCTCGGGGTCCACTTCCTGGCCCTCCGCTGCACAATGCAGGGGTTTAGGGTTTTAGGGGTTTAGGGTTTAGGGTTTAGGGTCTAGGGTCTAGAGTAGAAAATACCTGGCCATGTCTCCCCCCAAAGCCCCTGCTCCTGCGTTGGTTTTCGGAGGATGAGCAGGAGACGGAAGTGCAGACCGTGCAGCCTGCAGGCCCACGCATACTTTCAGGGAGAAGTTGTGGCTCGAGGTCCTGTAAGTTTGGAGAGGAAAGGCTGGGAGGGAGTCTGGCATTAATCTCGCCAGGGATTATTGGAGCACTGTCCTGAGGAATCGTGGTAGAGCGACAGCTTCGCAAATCAAGCGAAGGCCATCCACGGAGTTCAGACCTTTCGAGCGGTGTCGTGTTGGTGATGCGAAGACTTCGCTGCATGCGGAGGAACAGGACCCACTTGAAGGATCATGGGACTTAGTAACTAGGGTTATAATTGAGGCAACTATACTTATAATTACTTTTCACCCCAATTAAGGTACTTGTGACCCTACTTACTAAGTCCCATGATCCTCCAAGCAAACTGGGACATCCAGGCGAGGTCCTCCCGGAAGAGCACTGGGAACGATACAGCCGTGATGAGCGAGAGATGCAGGGGGCCTGGTCGTATTTCAACTCGTGTGACCACATCCATCAATTATCACACATCATCATCATCATCATCATTATCATCGTCAAAACATATAGTCATCAACTTCGTCTTTGTCTTCATCGTCGTTGTGGCTGGCGATCTCTACACTATGGTCGTTTGTCATCTGCTTTCTGTTGCTGCTTGAAGTCTCCGCCATGGCTTCGGTGACTGTTTTGCAGCTTAGCATTACCTACTTAAATCATTCGTTATTGCGTTCCTGTGCGCGATACATGCTTGAACGAGAGTCAGATTCTGTTGAATGCAGATGTTCTCAGTTCTTGTCCCAATGAACATGCCGGGCACATGGGTGTATCACCGCTGTTGGATGAAGTGTTCTAGGTATGAGCCGCTGTGCCTTCTCACCAGCACACAGAAACCATGCCAAGTCTCAGTTAAATAAGTAAAGACTCTCTCGAGTTTACGGTCACTGTTGCACGACTGGTCTCCATCCTTACTAGACCGACCCCGATATCTGTGCTGAGGTGGGAACGCTTGAGGCTTGGGAAGTGCCTACTCCTTTATGGAACTTGATCGAGGGATAGATTTTACACTCTCACAAAACCGTGCTGCACGTTGGAAGCGGGTGTTACGTGTTGGTCTCCTTACACCAGGCCTTTGCTATGGCAATTTGGACCGTCAAAGCCCTGCATGAGTTTCGAGTCGTTGCGAGTGTTTAGAATCAGAGGAGTCAGCCTGGCTGATGACAGTCTGATGAGCCGACTTTGAGAGACACTTTGCTGGTCTCGACTGTCTTCCGGCCGAAGTGACAGGCCTCGCGCCTTGCGACGTGAAGCACAGCAGGTGGGCCGGTGTTGGGGCTTCTCACGCAAAGTGCAGCCTGCGATGGGGAACATCGGATAGCTGCACAGATCTGCTGGCATGTCTTAATCACCTACAGCTCATCTGAATGTCCTCCCGAGCGACAGCTGCACATGCTCGGAAGGTGCGGTCATCACTGGCACCAGAAGTAGCTCGCTACTCAAACTGACCCGAACATCGCAAGTGAGGAGCGAGTGTGTGCGGCGCAGAGTCAGATAAGATACTGCAAAGAATATCAGTAGACAGTAGCCAGGCAGACAGATCGATACATAGATAGATAGGTAGATGGATGCAGAGCATCCGGGAGCGCTTCCGAGAAGTCGCATCATAATATGCCCAGGAAGAGTTGCCACCACGATGCACTCGCGGATCAGCATCTCCAGTTGTTGGTTCGAAGAATAACTGCCCAGTTGCGTGGTGCATAGCTTGAAGAGCAGAAGTGTGATCATCCAGCGTATTCGGCCAGTCTTCTTGCTCAACAAATGTTTCGGGTCTCCGTGCGCATTGTCGTGCAGCCGAGCCTCGAGACAGTCATGCAGTGCAAAGCCTCGGGGATGTCGAAAGCTGAATAAAGTCCCGTCCAGGAAATAATTTCTTTGCGGGGCCTGAAATGTGGCAGTTGTCCAAATCATACAACCATACAAGTAGGGACTTACATGGGTGAAGATATTTGTCCACAGCTTGGGTCGCGCTTGTCGTCGTTTTTCTATCTTGCTGCTATCTTTTCCACCCTGAATGCTAGCTTGGCAGTAACAACAGCGCAAAAACACTAGTAGTACCAATAGTACGACTAGCACAAACAGTATTACTAGCATCAATAGTACAAATAGTGCTAATCGTAGTATTAGTACTAATAGTATTGTTAGTAATAATAGTGTTCATCCTAATAACAGTATTCATCGTATCAATAGTGTTAATAGTCTTGATAGTATTAATAGTATTATTCGTCTTAATAGTATCAATCGTATTAATCGTATTTATAGAATTAGTAGTCTTAATAGTAAAGCGCCTGCGAAGATCAAGGTCATCAAGCGACTGGCGCGCCTGCATCCGGATCTGAGGGCTAGATCTGACGAGGCAGGAGATGCAACATAGCAGCAAGAATGAAATACTACTAGCCGAATAGCAGTAGGAATAATTGCATTCATGGTGATAGTAGTGGTCTGTGCTACGACGCTACGAAGTCGTGTGGTGAGCTGGATGTTCGTGGTGGTGACACGAGGGGAGGGTGCGAGGGCTGTGTTTCGGAAGCTGTGCCAGAAAAGCTGCAAGCAACCCAGCATCCCTGCACCAGGTCATCAAGATCATCAACTTTTCTTCTGTCATCCTTCTACAGGCCAGGGCTGACAGCAAATGTTCCGAAATGAGGAGCTGTGCTAAAAGCTTAGGCACAGACCCGTTATCACCGCACCACACACATCGGGGCCCAGCACGAAAGCTGCGAGGTCTGGAAGATGATTCCGAAACAGAGGCTGTACAACAGCAGCTACATACCCAGGGACTCCAATATCGCTTATGGAATATACCTTAAATCATATGAGGGATCCTACTATAATTTAGAGTACATTCCTTAATTAAGGGATATTGGAGTCTCTACATACTGTGTTTTGACATCCCTGCCACCGACACTGACCGACAAGCGCGAAAGGTTGGAAGCCCTCATGTTGCTAGGCGACGGCACGTGCTGCTGCTCGCGGGAAAGCACCAGGCGGCCTCCGGCACCCTGAAGCCCAAAGCTCTCTCGATTATAAGAATAATAACATAATAATAGTAATAATGATATTAGTAATAGTAATCATACTAATAATGATATTAGTAATGATGATCAGAATAATGATGATAAAAAGCTCTCTTACTGGTCCTCCCGAGATGGGAGCTTGAGTACCGCAGTCCAGCTGTGCTTGGATTCAATCGACAAGACAGAGATTGACATGCTTCATGCAGGTGAGCTTAAGTGTTGAAGGCTCCCTGCTGTAAAGAGTGCTAGTGGTTTCGATCCTGATGGGTGCATGCCATTGATGGCTTGGAGTGAAGAGCATGTGTAGGCTCTCCTGTTCATCTGCCAGCAACTCGAAGCTCAAGCAAACCGTTATCTAGCACATGTTTGCGAAGTCGAGCTACTAGCAAACTATTCAGTGTCAGATTTTCATTGACTGCCATGGAATAAAGCTGAACATGTCTTTTTAGGAAACAGTCGCTGGAGGGGTTCCGTTCTTTTCATGCCGATGTTTTGCAGGAGCACGAAGCTACACAGCAAGTCTCTGACTTCCCACAGGCCTAAATGACGAACATGACCTCATCTACGTTGCTGCTCAACATCGGCCCCCCCAAAAACCTTGCTTGAAGGCAAGGAGTTGAATGTAGAGACTACGGGGCTTTTGCAGACACGTTCTTTAAAGACCGAGGATCAAGTATGGAAAATATGGAAAAAACAGTAGCTAGCAACCGTCAGCCTGAAGCATGTAACCTGAAGCAACTAACCCTTAGCCATAGAGCCCTCAACCCCTCATTCGATGAATTCGTGCTGTAGAGCTTCGTTCCGCCTCTTGGCTCAGAGGTCAGCGCGTCACCTGGAAGGACCCTTGCTTCGGCAGCTGGCTCTCGAATGTCCTGAAGTTTGTGTGTGCAGTATGGCTATGGTAATTTCAGGTGTTGCACGGTTGGCTAGTCTAGTATAGTACAAGATGCTATCTATATGAGGCCATACGACATCCTACCGCGGCTGTTCTTACTAGTCTGCATACCCTTTAGTACATTTTGAAACGGTGCTACATGTTTCCCTGCTCTAAACTAAATCCCAAACCCTACGTAAACCTCCTGGCTTAGTCAGTGGATAGAGGCTTCGAGCGGCCGAAGGGGGGGATCCCGGGTCCTGAACTTGGTTCTCGAGGAGGTTTTTCAAAGGGCCCCAAGTATAGGGTTCAGGGTGTGGGGGTTTAGGGTTTAGTGGTTTAGGGTTTAGTGGTTTAGGGGTTCAGGGTTTATTTGGTAATTGCGTGAGAATGTCGGAAAGACCCACCGAAGCGCATGGCCCAGGGCCTGTCTTCTTGCGTTAGAAGAGTGTGAGATGAATGTTGTGGTAGTTTACTAGTTCTTGACTACCTGGTCGCATGTTGTTACATCAATGTATATACATGCATTCTGATCGTGTATGCATATCTCTAGATGATTACACAAATATATATATATATATATACGCACACCTCTCTCGGACTGTTTCTGTCGTCCTGCGAGTATCCCTGGCTCAGAGTGCGGAGTGGATCGGAGGGATGTGGCTGCACGCGACTTAGAAGCGCCAGAGCAAGGTACGAGCATCTGACAAAGCTATGAAGGCATAGCTGAAACTTGGAACTGCTGCGCACTATCGCTCGCCCTGTCGAGGTAAGATGTGAAAGCTCCCATTGTTGAACATATCTGCACAGCACTATGAGCCAGCTGTCCCATGCCTCCTCTCCCAACGCAGAGGTGAGGGAACCGAGAGGTGTAGCTCGAGGGGTTGCTCCCTCGGTGCAGCTGGCAAAGCTGCTGAGAGGGTGTCTAAGGATCACAAAAGTACAGGGACATGAGCCACGGTGACTCCAGTTTCTTATCGGCACTTGACATTAGCACCATGCCAGCCTGAAGTGAGCGAGCGAAGTTTGCGACCGCCTCGATCTCCTTGACTTTTCTGCAAGGCTGTTCCGGACCGCCGGCGGTCTGAAGTCGCGGCGCTGCGCCTGCCACCCTGCCATGGTTGGACCTGGGGCGGCTGTGGCTGGGGCCAGGGCCTGCAGAGCGTATGCGTTTTGCTGCATTGTTATTGTTGTTACCGGGGAGCGCGGGGTTTGGTCTCCTGCACCACGTCTCTCAGATTTTACTTGGGATTCCTACCCGAGCCGGCAGAAAAGTCCATTGAGATTAGGAATTATAGTATAATGGGCCCCAAAACCCTATTCTTATCATGAAGGCCCCGATATTAGTCCAAGCAGAATCCTCGCAGCCTGGGCTCGACATGGTGCCTTTGTTTTGTTTGTTTTTCAGAGCCAGGCAGTATAATGGGCCCCAAAACCCTATTCTCTGAGATCTAGAGCCCATGGTGCCCCTTTTTTTTTTGGGTTTTTCTCAGAGCCAGGCAGGAAGCCAAGCTTGCCGCCCTTGAACGCCTGGGAGCGAGTCCAGGCTGCGAGGAGTCTGCTTGCTTGGAGGATCATGCGACGTAGTAAGTAGGGTTATAGGTACCTTATTTGCGGTTATAAGTAATTAAATATAGTTACCTTAATTGGGGTTCTAAGTGATTATAAGTATAGGTACCTTAATTGGGGTTATAAGTAATCAAAAGTATAGGTACCTTAATTGTAACCCTAGTTACTAAGTCCCATGATCCTTTAAGTGCTATGCTCAACTTTTCAGCTGGACATTCGGGCCGGGTTGGATAACGCTGGACTTGCTCCGACGTCGGTGGCCCTCGTATGCATCCACAAACAAGACGTAGCTTTAATCATTCATGAGTCTACGATTCAGGGACAGGCGGGGGACTTTGCCTTCCCAGACGTGCATCATGAAGTTCTGCCGTGGTACTTGTCAACATTGCAGGCGTTGTCCTGAATGTCTCCACGGAGCCCAGCAAGCAGGCTGCACCTGCACAGCAGGCCGCAGAGCCCTGGCCAAGTAGGGCTGTAAATTGCTGCTTCGGTATCCAGGAGATGGAAAGAGCACGACACGGTCCAAGCCCTTGACCCGTGATACTGTGATTCTTTGAGTCATGCAGGAGAGATTGGTTTGGCCTGTGCTGGCCTCAGCAACCTCTGCATTGACGTAGACATGCTAAGGCTGCTAAGGCTTCGCTTGAGGCCGTCACGTGAATCAGCAATACCAGAAGAGTTTCCAAAAGAGTTGCAGGGTTGAAATGGGGTACACGAAAAGCGTCACTACGTGAGTTGTATATGTGCTGTCCATGCAGGTATCGTACACGCTGCCCGCAGAGAAGGCACAAGCACTAAGCTTGGCTATATGTTAAGTTTAGTGGAGTCGTTCCGGTCGGTATACCACAACGACGCAGGAATCTGGAACTTGGTTTCACGAAGTGTGTCGGTTTTGCAACTGAATCAGTGGTGCCTGATGAGCAAGAGCGGCTTCAGTCTGGCAACATGGTTGACATCTCCAAGCAGCAAACATGATTGATGAGTTGGCTGTGCACAGCTTTCCATCTGCTTCTTCGCCTCTCTGTCTGTCCATCTGCCGGTTTAGAGTCTGTGCAAGTATGGTCTGTCCGTCTGTCAGAATTCATGCATGTCTGCACCCCCGATGGCCCTGCAAAGCTTTTTCCATATCTTGTGCCAGCGAACAGTTTTGCGTGCGAAGTACAACGCTTGACAACAAGATGCAGCCTGGATCTTGAGCATCACTAGAGTCACTAGAGTTTTGCAGAATGTCTACTCTGGAGATTAATGCAGATGAGAGACTCCCATCAAGAACATGTGGCGCCGGTTTTGGCTCCGGGTTACCTGTAGTGTGGAAGTCCCGCATGGAACACCCTACCACTGCCAGCTGGAGCCTCACTGCACGGCCCTTCTGGGGCGAGTGCTGTGGATTCAGAACATAAGTCAGGAACATTCGACAGGAGTTGTGGCTTGCGCACCGAACCTCGCCCAACGGGTTTTGTAAGTGCCGCGGTCTCCAGTATTTCAGGTCCAAGACAATGCTGTGCCTGGATAGCGACCTCCGGTAGCCGCATCTGCCCGACAATGATGAAGATGAACAGCCCCCAAATTTTCCAGCATAGTAGCTACGTCATGGCGGGTGCTTTGGGCTGTCTCGGGAAGCAGTAGTCTCGTGATCGTCGCCGTCGTAGTCGTGGCCGTAGTCGAACTATTGGTTACTGCAGGTACTACTATAGTTCTATAACTGCGTGACTATTACGGGCTATTTCGTTATTCTCCATATGGTCGTCTCGTCGTCGTAGCAGCAGCAGCAGCAGCAGCAGCAGCAGTAGCAGTATACTAATAGCACTAGCAGCAGCATGAGTGGGTGGCGGTGGCAGTGGCAGTGGCCGTAGCAACATATAGTAACAGCAGCACCGCTGCGAAGTCGCAACAGGCATACTGCTCATAGAGACAAACAACTCAGTATAGATCCCGCTGCTTCTCCGCCCTGAGGCGATTTTCCGGATGCCGCCGAGGTCGGTGATGAAGGGAGCAGAAGAGGGATCGTCGACGAGGCGATTAGGAACTGTAGGCTTCAGAGGAGAGTATGTTGTGAAGTGTTGTGAATGCTCCTCTGAGAAGTCATCGTTGCTAGAAGTCAGTCAGGGAGTCTCTTGCTGGTGTCGACGTCGAAATCTCTTTCACTGGCTGCGAGCTCCTTTAGAATCCGACGACTGCCTGGTCCTTTTTGCACTTGTTGATGCCCGTCGCAACTGATGCAGATCAGCATGCTGCGCAGAAATTTGCCCATTGCAAATGTTCTCGTGTTCGTGCTGCGACATCACTGCATCGCCCTGCCTGCAGTCTGCTCCGATCCTGGTGCGAGGCAGGGTGTGGATCCCTTCTCTGAGAATCTCAGAACTGCGGGTAAGTTCAGCTCAACAAGCATGTTGCCGACTGACGGTAGCAACGCCTTTCTGCTTCGGCCGTGAAACAGGGCGACACTCTTTGTGCGAGAGAGAGCCTTCCTGCGGATCTGACCAGGCCTGGGCGTTGAGAGCTTGACGGCTGAAAGATGGCCAGGACGATACCGTGCCAAGCTTACATTGAGCTTAGCAGCTTAGCAGCTTAGCAAAACTGATGGTAATGTAGATGCAGAGAACCAGAGCTTTCGGGGTGGGGGTCTCCAGCACTCTGAGTCTGAGGCTTCTGCGCAGTCGGTGCAGCTTTGGCACTGCTTTTCGTCGTCTCCGCCGGCATCCCGCAGCAGCCTGAGCTCAGGCTGGCATGAGGCATTTGGCCACTGCTACTGCTGCTCTCAACTCTGTGTGCTGTCTATGGTATGACGGGCGTGTCAGCTATGTTTTAGCTTGTTGCATTCCACCGTGCTGGACTTGTATAATACATGCCCATGTTGGCAGACCAGCCAAACAGCCGCCCTTGACCTACCCACATATCATGGGTCTGGGATTCTGACGTCGAGGATGGCGACCACCACAGGAAGTGTGCCGTTGGTGTTTCACCAGAATTCCATCCACCCAAACTCCTGGCCCGTTTCCGAGGTTCCACCGAGCGGCCGGAAGCTCAGAACGAATGCACATCTGGATGGTGGTTGCTCTGCACTGTGTCACCGATTTCGAGTTCTTAAATTTACAGGTAGACTCTTCCGTCAAACTGCATGTTTATTGGCCGGGCTCCACCGTACATTCAAGCATGCTTGCTGCATGCTGCATGCTGCATGCTGCATGCTGCATGCTGCATGCTGCATGCTTGCGTCCCTGCAGTCATCCATCCACTGAGGGATACCTCCGTGCATGCATCATCCACGCATCCCTCCATCGTCAGTCCACCCATGCATACACACGTAGGTACAGCTACATACGCACATTGACATACGTTACGTTGCATGACATGTACAGTACATGTACATTACATGTACACTACATGTACAATCACATGTACATTACAGTACGGTACAGTACACTGCATGTTACAGAACGCACACATTCATGCGTACATTTGTGCATATGTGCGTACATTAAGAGGGTTCATATTGACGCTTTGGTCAGAGTATACAGTATGCACACGACTTCCTCAGAACCGTTGGCAAGTCTGTTTTTGCGGTGTCCTTTTCAAGGTGCTAGCTGCAACACTTCAACTTCACATGCATGTCCTTTCGGGGGTATACTGAGTATGCAGCAACCACATGCTCTACAAAGAGCTCTCAAATGCTGGTCTTTGTCGTGTTTCGGCACATGTCTTGAAGGCGAAGGCACAGCCGAAATAGTACCGAAGGCATTCAGGTCTTGTCCGTCGGAAAAGGGGTATCAAGTTATGCAAACAGAACCCTTGCTGTCCCCTTGCCTCCCGCCCCGCTCCGCCCCGCTCCGCCCCGTTTTTTAAATTATCTCTCTCTCTCTCTCTTTCTTTCTCTCTCTCTCTCTCTTTTTCTTTATTCTCTTTCTTTCTCCTCTTGATTTCCTTCTTTCTTTCTTTCTTTCTCTCTTTCTTTCTTTCTTTCTTTCTGTCTTTCCTTTCTCTCTCTCACATATATACATGTACAGACATGTATACCTGTATATATATATATACACATACATATATGTATATATATATATATATATGTATATATACATATATCACATATTATGTACTTCTTCTTCGACCACTGTCGTAGGAAGTGTTATTTTCCTCCCCTCCTCTGCGTCGCACTTGTTTTCTACACATACCTGACTGGGGCCCTGAGAGCTCAGGGAGCGAGGGTTGACTCCGCCTCGGAACTGGTTGGCCTGTCCTCTGCGGAGTTCGTCTTTCTCCCTCAAAGGGAGGCCGGTTCAGGGTTCAGGGTCTGGGGTTTAGGGTTTAAGGTTGAGGGGGATCTAGAATGGTCATGGCCTACAGGATTTGGGGTATATGGTGTGCAGACGTGTGGGCTCTGAGTTCAGGCTTTGATGAAGAGGTGGTTCAGATCATTAGGGCAGATGTGAAGTCATCGCGAAGGATACACTTCCGAAGTCATGTCTTATCTCGAAGCTTGTTGCGCAATTTGTGTGCAGAGTTTTATCCGCTATTCCGCTCGTTCCTCTTTCCGTTCTTCGGCCAGTCCGACACTTCCAACCGAGACATTTACTTCTTCTGCGTGCGCGGGACCAAAGTGTGCCCTTCCCCTGACCCCGCATCACTACGGTTCAGCTCATGATATACTGCTTTAAGACAATGTAGTATATTATGTTAAAAAACATAATATACTATACATGTTGCATATTAACTTTTATAAAATGATACGGTATTATATATACTATATCAGATTTTATGATATTACATTACTTCATATATCAGAATGTTTAGCCGTTGTCTATATGTTGTTTGACAACAATACTATAGTCTACTATGTCATATTGTTTTGTACGACATTCTTCATGTGATGTTAGGGTTTGTCATGTTATGCTATGTTATGTGATATATTTTGTTTACTATATTATATTATACTATAGGTTATCATTTCATATCATAGTACGCCATACTATACTATGCTATACATTACGATACTATACTATATCATACGACATGTAGTATACTACACTGGATTAATCTTGTGTTGTTCTATATTCCGTTTGCCTCGTCGTCTCGGGGAGGAGACGGCTGCTGCGGAGCCTGATGCGCTCGTCAACGAGCTGCACCTTCCCACAGTGCAAGAGGCAGGTCGGTGGACAGTTAGGTGCTTAGCAACCTTGAGATTATTTGGGGATATGTGGAGCAGACTACAAACCCGGAAAAACTGGGTGTTCACAGCGCTTCGGTAGCATTTCGGATTGATCCGGGTGCCCAGCCTAAATTTCAGAGCCCAGCCGAAGCCCTGAAAACTGCAAAGGCCCGACTCAGCCCAACAGGAGCTCGCGAAGAAGTTTCATCCTGCCGTATGCGTGGGCCAAGCCCTCCAAGCTGCCATCACTCTCACTGGTCTCAGCATCAAGGCTGATGCCTTGCACCAAGCCTGTTCAAGATTTAGGAGTTTAGGGCTGTGGGGATTTTGGATTTAAGCTTCCATCGAGAGTACAGTTGCCTGCCTGTTGATGCTGTTCAGCTGGTGGAATCCCTTGCGTCAGGTAGGTGCTGCGATGCGAGAATGCAATGCTTGGTTTTACAGGCGCCGCCGGGTTTGCTGTAGCCTGCCGAGCACAACTGCAAGAGCCATTGCAGCACCCGTAGAAGCGGCGTGGGCCTTTGCTCACTTGCTTTCCTGGGCAGTCCGCGCTACGCCTACCGGGTGAACCCGATCACCGGCAAGAGCGAACAGGTCGTCGAAGGCTTTCACAAGTGGTGTTTGGCTGATCTGCTCTCGCGCTAGCCTCCGCTACTGTTCCGAGCGCAATCGGCACCATGCTTTAAAGGCAAGCCGGTGATTACGAACGCCCGCCGCCTGAAGGATAGGGACCTGCTTGCGCGTTTCAAGCGATGTCTGTGTAACCCCCAAAAGTCTGAACAAACCTTTGTTGTGCCTGCGAGGACAGAAGGCATCCACTACTGAGGATCGAGGCCCAGCAACGAGACAGACAAATTCGTGTGGCAGATTGCTGTGACGTTGACCTTACGTACATGGAAGAGCTCCTTGGAGGAGTCTCTCAGGAAGCCGCTGGCAAAGCTGCCTACGATGCCAGGCGAGATCCCTGACGGTGTAGGATGTGCCCTGCCAGCCGGGATTTTCATGGCCCATCCCAAGGTCTTGAGCGCATGCGATCCAACCTCTGGAACACATCGTTGTCGAAGGCAGGACCAAAGGGGTGCCGAGAGGCCGAGAGTCCTGGAGCTCGAGACAGCGAGCTTGGCTAATTGAGGCATGGGACGCCCATGGAGACGAGCTCGACGAGTTGAAGCGCTTGGGTGAAACTGCCTACAACGTCACGGAGTGGGACCTATCGTTGGCCAACATGAGCTTCAGCTTGGGCAGCGTGGCCACATGCACTCGATACGTCGTAGAACCCGCCGGAAGCTTTGATTTTCTTGTAATCATCCCAGGTGGTGAGTGGACCCTCGAAGGCTGGCATTACCTCTTAGGCCACGGGGGCGTGATCTGGGTGGCCTGGCGATTCAAAGCATGTTCTGGAGTGCACGATTAGTTTTTTTCTAGTCAGGTTGACCTATGACGGAGCTGCCAAGGACACCCGTGAAAGCCTTGGAAACTCGACGAGATCTGGAGTCGCAGTCTCTTGGATCGAACACGGCAGCCTGTGGTGAAAGCTTTACTGTAATCGCTGGACTGAGCACGGAGTCGTAAGATGTCGCAAGCATACGATTTCACGGAAAGAGCCCTGATTTGGAGCAGCCCCGGGTTACAGTCGCAGCGTTCAGGTGATGGTAGGCTAACTGGCCCCCTTCCTAGAAGGGGGCCAGGAAGCAGCCTCGTCTAGCCTCGCAGAGGATTGTACCAAGTCCTTTCGGAAGCTTCAGCAGCCGTCACTTGTTCCACTTTGGATTTGAGGTCATCAGATAACACAGCATACTGACTTGTGATACAACACGAAGACAAACACAGGTGAGTATGAGTATACGTAGAAAATGGTATAGTATGAATCTGAGGTCATCCTCTCTAACAACGGGTCCTTGGCCTTGATGATCCTTCCACGAGGAGGCAGCCTGGTGAGATGACCATCGCATGAGATGGTGTGTAGGGTCCACGGTGTTTGAGGGTTTGGGTTTTTTTAGGGTTTTAGGGCTTAGGTTGTGGAGTTTAGAGTTTAGGGTCTACCGGTCTGTTGGCTCGAGTGTTCTTAAGTGCTCCTGCTATCGCCAAATCGGCGTTGTTCGAATGAGCCGGTGAGTCGTTGTCTTGGGGTTGTCTTTTCAGTCATCTACCCTGTTCCATCTTATTGGCTTGTTTCTCTGCACATGTCCAGAGTCTCCAACTGTCGCAGCATGGGAACGCCAGGTGCGCCGGTTCTGCGCTCCTGTTCGAAGTTTGTGTCTGGGCGATTGGTTAATCAGACTAATAGTTGTGAGTTCACTACGCCACAGCGTGGTATAGCTCATGTCTGCATCGACCTGGTGATTAGTGTACGCTAACCCTCGCTGTGTGTGCGAAGTTTTGCTCTTGTAGAGATTTCAACATACCCAACTGGAGAGCGATCCTATCAAGACTTATGCGCAGATTCTACACTGCTGGGGGCACACAGTTTACAGGCCACAGATAAACTTTAAACTTGCCACATATCGGCGAGAGATTTTGATAAGTTCCGATGCGAGGTGCCGCTGAGGCAGTGGGTGCATGTTGCGTGCCAGCGTCGGGGGTCCTCGCTCGACTTTTTCTTGAAACTTGGCTTCGTTGCAGCAGTCAGTTCATTTCTTCTGCAAATTTGCAACAGCCTGCCGTGCGCTCCACCAGGAATGGCACCAAAGTCTGCAACATGCCCGCTCCTGCCGAGTTGGAAAGTTTAGAGCCGCAGACCACTGTGAAGATTGGTCGCCGCTCGTCCTGATTCGTGGAAATACAACCTTGGCTTCATCTTACGTTTCCATGTCATGGCATTGACCGCGGTAGTGGTGGCTGTGGAAGTCGTAGCGTGGACATCAATTGCTGCAGACGGAGCTGTATGTGGCATCATGTGGCATTTGGCACGTAGAGGGTGGTTTAGCGGTGTACTGTTCCGGGGCGGCACTGAGCGGGGAAGGCTGCAAAGAGAAAGTTACATGTGATGCTCATGGTGAGACAATGCTAGAAGGTGGCGGGGGTAAGTAGCTGAAATGCACTGATAGCTCATCAGTTTCGGCATCCACTACAGATATAGTTTCCCCGGTTCATTCAGAGGGCACTCCTACCGGCGGAGCCATGCACAAAATTCAGTGCCAGTGACAAGGGTTAGTTTGACACACTTTCGAACTGTGCAAGTCGTTTGCAGGTGCAGCAACAAACGAAGCAGACTCCAGTCTCGCTTCCCTGGTATCCAACATGCGACTCACCGGCGCGGCGCTTTACAAATCGAAGCTTAGCTTCATCGTTTCGCGAAGCATTCTGGGGAGCTTTTCCGGTGTGGGTCTGGACGGCTGTGTTTGACGTCTGTGGACTCGGGAACGGCTGTGCTAGGACGACATTCAGATGTCAGGAAATTCGGGAAAGCCGAGCCCTCCTCCAACGCTACTTCGGAGACCAATGTTGCCACACGGAAATGTGCAGAGCAGACCTAGACAGCTCCGACCGCCCGAAATTGGTGCTCGGGGACTGCAGGGCTTGAGGCTCAAAGCTCAAGGATGCCCTTTAGAACTTGTCGTCGAGGGTACATACACTGTAGAATTCGGAAGTTGCCGCCTCTGCCCTCACAACCTCCTATCCAGAGAATGTGGCAGATTCCTTGGCCCCAGGCCGGCAAGTATTCCAGAGCGCCATTTGCATCTGCACCCAAAGACGCACTTCCTGCTGCATGGAGGCGTGGTGTTTGCTGGAAGCCACGCATAATCAAGATCACTTCAGGTTGACCGCTGATGGAATGCTTTTCCGAAGTGACTTACTAACAGCATAGTCTCACGTGAGACGGAATTCTGGGGCGGTGTCCTGTGCCTAGGGGTGTGACCAACCCTTCGCATCCTGCCACAAAGAGTCAACAACGGCAATTGTTTGGTGATCAGAATAAGCGGAACATGTTGATGGCCACTTGTTACTAGCTGCTACCTTCAGTATCAGTATTCGTGTCAACAGCATTTCCATCTACCTGTTACCGTATCTTTCTACGTATGTACGCATGCGTGCATGCCGCCATTTAGGTATATGTGTATGTACGTATGTATGTTTGCATGCAGGGATGGACGGAAGGATGCATGGAAGGATAGATGGACACGAGATTCCGGAAGTTAAGATGATGGCTGGACCAGGACCAGGACCGGTACGAGCTTCCTGAGAACCCCCGGATCAAACTTGGAGTCCCTACTGCAACGAAACCCCAAGATCACCCAGAGACTCCCGCGTTCCTGAATGGTCTACCATCAACTGAAACCTCAATCTCCCTCAACCCCCCCAAAAACTAAACCCCAATCCTATCATCTACGGAGGGTTTCTGAATCAAGGGTTTTATGTGGGCTGTCTCTGCCATCCGCCCTATACCATAAACACCGCGAGCCCGAAACCGACCCGTCCACCCCGAAGCCAGAGGATCAGCAAGAACAACACCATCAGGCCCTTTACAATCACTACAGTATAATACAACACAGTATAGTATAATACAACAGACTAAATTACAGTATTACCATTATCATATTCATAATAAACCCGAAACCCTAAACCCTAAGCCCTAAACCCCAAACCCTAAGCCCTAAACCCCAAATGCGAACAGACTTCGATGCCTC
>CAJNDV010015446.1:9385-26487 GCA_905221635.1 Symbiodinium sp. CCMP2456 | reverse complement strand
CGCGAAGAAACCATTTCCAGAAACAGAATATTGATCAACGCTCACATGCTGAGCATAAAATACGATACTATAGTTAGCATAAATTGGTATGCTGTCATACAACGTGAATTAGAATGCAACTAGAAGCACCGACCGTCGATCCAAGGATTCCTGGCATGGAGCAAATTGTTCGCGAAGCGCAGAGCCTCTCGGCTGATGGGTTTGGGGGCTTTCTGTGGTTGTCAAGACTATTCGGGAACTACAGCGAGGATGGTGACGGCGACGAGAACGATGGTTATTACTATTACTACTTCTACCATTATTATGATTGTTATTATTGTTGCTATTTGTTATCGCGGCCGCGGTTTCGGCTGCTATTCCGCATAGCCCTACTGCGAGGTGGGTTTTCGTGTCTGAATAAACACAGATTAGCAAGGCTGCAGCAAGGCACCTCCATGGCCCACGAAAATACGTGCATTTTGCCCGGTCAACTTTGCTACTAACTACCCCATGATCATACTATTGATATCTGTCGTCTCACTGTAGTGGCAGGTTGCAGTCCATGAGTGGAACTTCTGCAAGCATCCCAGTGCCTTCAATCCCACACCCAGAGCCATAAATCCGCCGCTCCAAGTACCTGTCTAGTTTCCGGCATTTTGAAAATATCGCTGCGGACTTCGCCCTCCCATGCTGCGAGGCTTGAGACCTCCTCGAGGGCTGAGGAACCTTGGCGACCTCTTCTATTCATCCCGGCCACAGGACCGGATTTCGCCCCCCTCACTCGCAGCCGGGGCTTGGTGTGGAGATTTCCGAGCGGACTCGGAAGGAGGGCAATCCGTATAGATCGGCACCCGTGATGGTGGTCTTGACGACTACAGTGACTACAATGCGGTTGTTGTTGGCGGAATCGATGTTGGTGTTGATGATGAGGATGATGCGCGTGATGATGGTAATGGTGATGATGATGGCGATGATGACGGCGATCGTGGCCATGATGAGGGCGATGATGTTTTATGATGACGGTGATGATGAGCATCCGTGGCATCAGCGCCGGGCTGGTGGCGAGAGTCCAGTGCCGGCATGCTACAAGCACGAGGGGTGGGCATTAACTCACTGCCAAGCGGATGATTCGAAATTTGAGTTGTTTCTTGATGATTGATGATTGACTGACTCTTGGGGTAATTTGCATTTTTTTGAAGGTGCTAATGTGAAGCCGTAACAAGTAATTAGCACCTCAAACTGACCCTCGGCTCACCGCGCTCTGACCGGAGGAGTTGGGATGGGTGAGGACTGAATGTGTCATCGACACAATTCAGGCAACAGCGTACCTGGGTCAAGCCATCGTCTTTCTTTACAAGGCAAGCGCTTCGTTTCAAGTCAGCATGGAGAATCTTAAGTTCCTTGAGCTGGACGGAGCTTCACCGACATTCGCTTAGCTGAGGGCGCTTCGCTTAGCTGAGCCATCCTGTAGACAATGCCGCTCTGGCCGGTCTCCCACTCGTCCTCGACTGATCTGCACGAAGGCCATCGACTACCAGAGCATCAAGACTCCACTCAGGTGTTACGATTTCTCCCCCAGTGGCTGCGCTGCCAGTGTGGCTGGCTTCGTGACATCCCTCACTTGGATTCTCGATCGGATCTTTGAGCATTTCTGTTGTCGTGCATAGGTCCAAGAAGTCAAACAGGTGTTGATTCCCAACCTGGCTTAACATGGGCAGATCATCATCGTCGTCACTGAAGGATGCCCTGCACCAGTTTGTGCAACCATCATGATCTCAATTCCGGAGATTCTCATGTGGATAATGCTATGAAGGATGACCATCATTCGTGCAATGCACTCTTATCCAAGCAGCACCGCCCCCTAAACCCTAAACCCTAAACCCTAAACCCCTAAACCCCTAAACCCCTAAACCCCTAAAGCCTAAAGCCTAAAGCCTAAAGCCTAAACCCTAAACCCTAAACCCTTCCAATGTTTCATAGAACTTCAGCTCTCAGGGTCGCCACCTACCTCTCCTTTGCGGGGAATGCTTGTGCCCAGGCAGGACCTGAAGCCATGTCCCAGAGACTCCAATATCCCTTAATTAAGGTTTATACCTTAAATTATAGTAGGATCCCTTATACGATTTAAGGTATATTCCTTAATTAAGGGATATTGGAGTCTCTTGGGTCTTGGCTGACCGATACAACTTGGCTATCGCAGTCTAAGACCTGTTAGAATATCAGCCAGGACAATGTAGGATTCTTTCCGGTTTGAACAATGACACAATCCTGACATCATGTAGACACTTATCTGCTAAGTTTCCGCACGACTAGTGACCCTTAGGACTTAGGAAAGCTTCACCGACATGCATCAACTCCAACCAGACCAAAAGTGTCCCAATTTGCAGCGCAGCCGCGTGCAGCCGACGGGTTATGTTTCATAAATATTGAGGCAAGGAGTGCTGCTCCCAATCTACACCCCCAATAAACCACGAGAGGCGGTGAACTCGGACGCCATTTGTGTTGGGGACTTCCTTGCCCTGATGGCCAACTTTGGTGAGATCGCTTCTGCCACGCTGCTGCAGACATTGGCGGGTAGTAGGGAACATCCAAGAGTTCGATGAGTTGCGGGTCCAGTGGATCAGTTGCTCACTGCGCAGCAAGCAATCAGGTCTTCAAGCTACACTTGTCAGCATCTTGACATCTAGATGCGCACACCGACCCCAAGCAGATATCAGACCTTCCCTGGCAAGACATGAAGTACCTCAAGTGATGCTTCATGCAGTCCTCGGCCCATCGACCCTTGAAAGCTTCCATCTCTCTTTTCTTACTACAGTTTTCTAAAGAGGCCGGCGCCGCGGTAAAGGATGATTGCAAACCCGGCTTCTCGTCTGCATCTGTTGTGAAAGCCATCAGCAGCTCCTTCATGGCTTCCTACCGGGCACGTCTTTGGTTCATTCTGCATTGCCGGCCCTCTATGGAACTCTATGCTTGGCGCGTTGCGGCAAGTCCACAACTTGACATCAGATGGTGCTTTCGAGAGAAAAGCTTCGTGCTGCCCCGTCCATGGCTTTTCAGAGACTGCCGTTCCAAGCTGCATACAGGCATACACTTGTGATCATGGTGGAGGCCATGATACAACGCAATGATGATGATGGTGGTGATGGTGACGGCGAAGATGATAGGGTTGCTGCGAAAAAGCGAAGATTGTCATGTCGATATTTATTCCGATTGCGCTTGCTGTTTTTGTTATTTTGCTTCTGTCGTTGTTGCTGCTTTTGCTTTTGCTGTCGTTGTTGTTGTTGTTGTTGTTGGTGTTGGTGGTGGTGGTGGTGGTGGTGGTGTTGCTGCTGCAGGCTACTGATGATGTGATGAGGCAGAGCACTGTAGGTGTTGGGGTAGTCGGGAATTCTACTCAGACCTCAGAACTTTGTGACACGACCGAATTTCTGGCTTTCTGCTCAAAGAAGAACTGGAGGCCTACGCAGCAACCTGGACCTCATTACCAATCGCCCGCGCGTCACTCACGACTGGGCGCAGTTCATTCCAGCAGCAGCAGCCCCGACTGCCGAGTCCTGCATGAACTTGAGGTGTACTTGGCGTTTTTGTGCATCTGGTGCCCCAGTGAGATCCAGTCGCGATGCTTCTGCGCTAAGGAGCTGATCGTTGCTGTCAGGCACAACCGAACTCTGAGCCGCAACCGTGCATTTGACATCACTCAGTGCGCAGCCGGGCCGAACTTCATCTACTTAAAGGATCATGGGACTTAGTAACTAGGGTTATAATTAAGATAACTATACTTAAAATTACTTATAACCCCAATTAAGGTACTTATAACCCTTGCTAAGTCCCATGATCCTCCAAGTATAGAAGTTTACGCTTTACACGTCCTTACAGCGAAATCTGATTGTTGGGCTCAAGGTCATGGACGTGACCAACATGCTCGTGTTCATTGTCCGGGCATTGCTGCAGGTCCAATGCACCGACTTTGTGAAGGGTGTACTTCAAGGATCATGGGGCCTTTAGTAACTGGGGTTATAAATAAGGTAACTATAGTTATAATCACTTATAGCCCCAATTAAGGTACTTATAACCCTAGTTACTAAGTCCCATGATCCTTCAAGTACGACCGTTTTTGCCAGGTGCGTGTGGCGGCGGCATCCTGCCCACAGCCTAGGGCCTGTGCCATGGATATAATGACACTTGGCTTCCAGGGAAGTGATCTGAGAGTTTGGTTCGGTTTCATGTGGGGGTTTCCGAAAATAAGGTACCCTAATATAGTACCCTAAATAGTAGGATCCTTATTATAAGGACCCCCAAATAAGGTACCCCTTATTTTCGGAAACTCCCATGTCGTTTGCGCTCAAATTCACCTGAGCATCCTCCTTCAACCGAATCGGGCAGAGATGCTTATGCCACATGTCAATCAGTAGGGAACAGAGAGCAGGGAACAGCTTAAAGTTGACTTCGGAAGCCAGTCAGTCTGGCTCGAATCAATGAAGTTCAAGCATTGCTGCCGTAATCGTCAATGTGCTCCTACTGACTGCAGAGTCGTCTTCGAGGATGAGATGCAGGAGCCAGGGCGAACAGCGTGCGCACAGCTAGCCGGACATCCAAACAATCTTGCTACACCTCTGTACCCTAAATCCTGAACCGTATCAAATCAAATCCTAAACCCCAAGCCTTACCCTAAGCCCCTAAAGCCCTGTTCAAAGCCCCGAAGAATCGGACATCCCAGGAATGTCATATCGACCTTCATGTGGATCTCGCGGTTCACTGCCTTGGCCATCACCGACTGCTCCGTAGGCGGAAGCCGGAAGGCTGGGGGGGAGTTTAGGGATTAGGGTTTAAGGGTTTAGGGTTTAGGGGGGAAGGTTTGGGTTTGGGTTCGTTTCGGTCTCGAGGCATTGTGGGTGTGTTGTGGGTATATTTTGCGTAGATCACGGGTATATTTTGGAAGTATAGGTGTATAACGAGTACTGAAAGGATCATCGGACTTAGTAACTAGGGTTATAACTATAAGGTAACTCTGCTTATAATCACTTATAACCCCCAATTAGGGTACTTAAAACCCTAGTTACGAAGTCCCATGATCCTCCAAGTACGGAATCACGAGCAGCGGCCTGGTTCTGAGAATCTGCACGCCAATCGGCTCAGGCCCTTTGTGCTGCTGATATCTCCAACATGGTTGCCGCAGTGTCGAACGGTCCTGCTGCAGGAGCTTTTGATGTAGTCTATGGTGCAGTGAAGTATGAGATTACAGGCTTGAGCCGTTATGCTCTTCCCTGGTTGAGCACGCGTTGCACTTCACATTGTCTCGGGTCTGCTAGTTCCACAGTCCACTGCTGTCGTTTCGTGAGCTCAAGGAATTGCCACAACTTCGGATTGCGCGGATGTGACGGTGGCCGACGAGCTGAAAGATGTTGCTCGCCACCATTTCCGAGCATTCCTTCGTTCCCCACCCCTTCTCCATGACATTCTAGCTGTGCGTGCCGTCGTTTGGAGCCAGGTCGTCGCGCGATCCGGCGACCCAGACCTAGTATCTGCGTTGGCTCCCGAGCTACCAGACCAGGTTCCGGGCTAGTCCTACAAGCGTCGGCCCCCTCCTGGTAATTTGACGGGCTCGACGAATGTCGAGCACGCCTGAGAGTTTTGATTTCCCGACAGACACTTGGCAAAGCTACCACAGTGCAGTTTCTGGGCAGAGATCCGTGCTCCTAGAGCTTTCAGTCTGGGTGCACACCCTTTGTGACAGTGACCTGCGTGCTTCTGGCTTCTGAGCTGTTGCAGTTGTGAGCTTTTGGGCTTGCATTGCCAAATCCGCTGCAATTCTCATTCATGTGACCGTGTGGCTTGTATCGACAAGCATGTGCATTCATGGCTGCTTCCCAAGGGCACTGTCAGAACTTGACCATCGTGCGGTCAGGTCCTCATGCCAGTGATTCTGCTTTGATGCAGAGGGCGGCGTGATGGGCATTGCAGCTGGGGAGTAGCACTTGTCTAGCGACTTGTGGGCCACGATCACTAAATTCGGGTCTTTGGTTCTTAGGATGTCACCTTGTGCCCAGACCTTTCAGGGATCCCAGATCAAAGTAGTCATAAGACGGGTGAGCACTGCAGGGGCTCGTGCAGTGCACAGTGCGCAGCGTGGCTTCCGACCGCCAGACCAAAAGAGAGCACGCTGACTCTCATACACCCATATATATATATATATAATATACACAGGCTTGCATTCCACCTATACGGTCTTATATCCAGCCTGAGGACGAGACTGTTTTAAAGCAATGCGCGTGTTTTAAAACAATGCTGCTGTTCTCAGACGAGCTGGCGTGCAAGGATCATAGGACAAAGCGAATTCCGTGACACGTAAAACAGCCAACAGGGGGCCGACCTGATTTCCTTCTCTGTATTTGTCTATATATATATACACATACATACCTGATACATGTGTGTATATATAAGTATAAATATACATACATATATATGTGTATATACGCACTATGGCTTGAATCGAGGGAACTTGTGGCCAGTTTAGATGTCGGGCGGAGTAGTGACTAGGGCCGAGTAGGATTCAGGAGTGTGTGTTTTCACTACCGGCTGTCACTGCTTGGCATGAAGCTGTTCACAGTGAGAGCAGAGCCGTCGTGTTTTCGTCTCCGGATCTTCCTCCCACCCATGTGAGGATTGTGTCATTCCTAAGGCTGCTTGCGCTTCTGGCAAAATCTTGGCTCAGCCACTTCGATTGTCTTTCTTCGCACGGCTACGAGCCATGCAACTGCTGGACTTGCACGGCCGTGGTCGGGCTTCGGGTTTCCAGCGGCATGGTGTCAGAACGCAGGCCGGGATGCCAGAACAACGCGGATATGCAGAAGGGACAACAGCTGACGCCCGAGATGCAGCTAATACACCCCAAAGCCCTAATGATCTATAAATCGTGATTGTATGTATGCAGCTTACATGTATCTATGTCTGCACGCCTGCAATTATGTTTCTGCGTGTGTCTATCTATCTGAATGACTGACTGGCTGGATGGCTGGATGGACCGATGTGGCTGGATGGATGCATGGATGTATGCATGCATGCCTGCATGCCTGCCTGCATGTCTGTTTGTATATACATATCCCCGGCCAATGACAGACTCTTCTGCAGTAAGTACGTGAAAGTCTCGTTTCCCTTACGCCGGCCAGCGGAGCAATTCCGGCTCCTTTTCTTTATAGAGTACGCATGAATTCCGGCTAGGCCTCCAGGGCTCAACTGTGTCGGGAGTCTGTGGGGAAGAGGGTGCAGGCATGGATGGAGCAATCTAGTGGGTCGAAGTGTCGGCCCCATACCCTTACAATCCCTCACATGCTCATACCCGCCTCCTCGTAAAGTGATGCCAACTAAACTTAACCCGAAAGCCCCCTAAACCCTAAACCCAAAAAATCCCTAAACCTAAAGCCTCACCGAAGCCTTCGAGGCGCGCCAGACCTGGCAGGATGCATATCGCCTCTTAGGGGATGCCTCTGCTGCCTGTCATACCTAAGCTGGTACTTTATTATTCTATTTCAGTGCTTGGGGTTTTGGGCGTAGGGTTTAGGGCATCTAAGCTGGCACTTTGTTATTATGTTTTCGGGCTTGGGGTTTTGGGCTTAGGGCTTATAGGGTTTGTGCAATGCAAACAAGATTTGGTAGACGTAACCTAAAACTTCGGAGCATAGTCCTTGTATCAGAGTGCAAGAATCTGTACCATGTTTCGCAAATATCTGTTTACGCGATCACTGTAACATTGTGTATGTGTTGCAACCTGCATGTATAGCTACATACTTGTACCTTTTGTTCCAGCATTTGTGTGGATTTTGCGTTGTAATAGAGCATGTCGTGCTGGATAGCTGGAGACCAGCGAAGCGGGCGTGTGTGCCTAAGCCCGAAACCCTAAACCCTACCCCAACCCCCTTAGGGTTCAGGGCCTAGGGGTTCACTTGTAAGAAGCCCTTACTTACCTATAGTCTCCATTGTAGTTCCTTTCTTTGGTTTAACCAGTTATATAATAAGGATTCTACAAGGTATCCCCAAGAAGGAACCACAATGGAGACTGTAGGTAGGCCCTTGGTTGCGTTGGGTTTTGGAGCCGAGGCACCAGGGCCTTTAAAGTCGGTGAATTCGTTGATCAACGCCTGTGGCAAAGCACAGCACTGGGCCCTTGCCCTGGCTGTGTTGGGAAATTTGCCCGCATGGCGCCTGCACCCCGACATCTTTAGTTTCGGTGCCGCCATCTCTGCATGCAAGAGAGTGCAGCAGTGGGGGCATGCTGTTCGTCTCTTGGTGAATTTGGAAGCGGAGGGATTGCAAGGGGACGCCATCACTCACAGCAGTGCCATGACAGCTTGCGAGAAGGCCTCCGAGTGGACAGCTGCATTGTTGCTGTTCTCAGATCTGAAGGCCAAGACAATTCAAGGGGACGTCATCACTTACAACTCCGCCATCAGTGCCTGTGAGAAAGGGCTGCAGTGGCCCCAGGCACTTCAGGTCCTCGTCGAGCTTGAAGGCAGCCAGCTTCAACCAACCCTGATTACCTTCACTTCTGTGATCAGTGCCTGTGAGAAGGGCGACCAGTGGCACCTGGCCGTGGATTTCTTCACCAAGCTGGAGGAAGCTCGCATGCAAGGAGACGTCATCGCCTACTCCTCGGCCATTGCGGCATGTGAGAAAGGCGGGCAATGGTCTTTAGCTCTGCAGTTCTTCTCGAACATGTACCAAGAGCGCATCAGCTCAAACATCATCACCTTCAATTCGACCATGAGTGCACTTGGTACCGGGGGCGAGTGGCAGCGCGCTCTGGCACTCTTTACTGAGCTCTCTGAACGCAACCTGCGGGCCGATGCAATCACGTACAATGCGGCCATGAGAGCCTGTGAGGAAGGCGGTGAATGGGCGATGGCCCTGAGCTTGCTTGAGAAGCTGGAAGCTCACAAGCTGCAGGGTACTGTGGTGACCTACAACACCGCCGTAAGCTTGTGCAAGGATGCAGATCAATGGCCCATGGCCCTTCATCTCCTCGGAAAGATGACAGAGAAGGAGCTAGAGGCGGATGTGATCACCTACAGCGCAGCCATCAATGCAGCTTGCAACAAAAAGCACTTCCCTCGCTTTTTTTGAGCGATTCCCAGGTGTGGGGCACTGTGGGGCTTTTTGGGTTGAGGGTTTTGGAATATGTGACTTTACAGATTTTGGGGTTCAGAGTTGCGGTGCTCAGAGTTGCAACCGTGTGGTCTGTGCTGAGGCCTGTGAAAAAGGCCACGAGTGGCAGATGGCTCTTGCATTGCTGGCTGAGATCCCACACAGAAGCATCCAGGGCAACGTGATCACCTACAGCTCTGCCCCTCGGCTGTGGCTTTCAGAAGGGCAAAAAGCCAAGGTGAAGAGCAGTTCTAAGGAAGCACTGGAAGCTAGCGGCCAGTGCTGCCGTTATGAACCCTAAACCTCAAACTTTAAACTCTCCCCCCCCTTTTTTGTGAAGGCGATGAGTGCCTGTGAGAAGGGTGGCGAGTGGACCTGGGCCTTGCACCTGCTCAGCGACTTCTACCGTTCAGGCTTGGAGGCGAATGCCACTCTGCGCTGAAAAGATAAAGCCCTACTTGGAGGATCATGGGACTTAGTAAGTAGGGTGATAAGTACCATAATTGGGGTTATACGTAATTATAAGTCTAGTTACCTTAATCATAACCCTAGTTAGTTACTAAGTCCCATGATCCTTTAAGTAAAGCCGTAACCCCTAAAACCCTAGAGCCCCAGACTCCAAGACAGAGTCGATGGTTTCGTGTCCTCGGGGAAATTGAAGACTGAAGTCCCTCCACATGTTGGGGCTTGTCTGAGGTGATCACCTACAATGTGGTTCTCTTCGCCTGCGCCAAGGGTGAGCAGTGGCAGCAAGCTCTGTACTTCCTGTCGGAGTTGAACTCGGCTGGCTTGCAAAGCACGGTGCTCACCTTCAATGCCGCAATGGCGGCATGCACGAGTCATGGCTTTTGGCAGCAAGCTCTAAGCTTGTTGTCTTCCCTGCTGCACCGGGGCATGCAGGGAGATGTAATTACCTTCAGCACTGCACTCAATGCATGCGCTTCGGGACAGCAGCGGCGACGGGCTGTCCCACTCATGGCAGAACTCCAGGACAGAGCATGGAAAGCAGGCTGTGAAGTCGCAAAAAGCTTACGTTTCTTGCAGCTGGCGTCACGAAGCACGGTCATGGTAAGCTGGCATGATGGTGTCAAGGAATGTCACATCCGGCGAAAGGTTTCATGTTGCTGACGGCCGGATTGGCTCACAGCGCCACACGTTCTAGCAGCCCCAGCGGTTCTTGGGGTGCAGCACTTTGTGCTCGGCGTTCCACGTTCTTATTCAGGCGCGGTGGGCCCGCCTCTGCTGCAGACAGAGTGTGCAGATCTGTCGAGCTTGATGCCCATGCAATACGACAGTAGACTTGTGCAGCCTTCATCAATGGCGTAATTAAGGTGTTTGTGTCAATGGCAAAATGGCTTCCCCCATTTTTCTAACACCCCCTAACAACGCAATCAAACCACGTTGGGGCTAATCCTCCCGAAATCATTCCGACCCTTTAAATCCCAACTTGGTGTAGGGCGTCCGGAGCAAGACCAGGAGGAGGAGGAGCAAGAGCAGGAGAAAGAGCAAGAGCAAGAGAACCAGTAAGAACAAGAGCAAGAGCAGGAGTAAGAGCAAAAACAAAAAACAAGAGCAGGAGTAGGAGCAGGATCAGAAGCAAGAGCAAAAGCAAGAACAGGAGTAAGATCCAAAGCAAGAGCAAAACCAAGAGCAAAGGCAAGCAGCACGAGCAAGAGTAAAAGCAAAAGCAGGAACACGAGTAGGAGCAAAAGCAAGAGCAAAAGCAGGAGCAACAGCAAAAGCAAGAGCAGGAGTAAGAGCAGGAGCGGGAGCAAAACCAGGAGTAAGAGCAAGAGCAAAAGCAAGAGCAAAGGTAAGAGCAAGAGCAAATGCAAGAGCAAGAGTAGGAGTAAGAGCAAAAGCGAGAGCAAGAGTAATTAAGAGCAAAAGTAGGAGGGAGCAACAGCAAGAGAAGGAGAGGAGCAAGCACAGGCGCGAGAGCAAGAGCGCAGCAGGAGCAGGAGCAAAAGCCGCGCGGGAGCAAGAACCACGGGAACAAGATCCTTCAGAAGTGGCAGTAGAGGTAAAAATACTCCGTCATGATAGAATCACTTTCCGAGTTTTTATAGGGGGAGGGGGGTGGGCCCACTCCACCGTTTTATATTAGCGGAAAGGGATTAATGAAGGTGTCGGCCATTTCCTACACAGGTGGCAAATTGACTATTTATGTACTCTTCCTGTGCAGGTCTTCCATATGAAGTACGGGACATTCAAGGAGAGGGAGAGGAGCGCGTCAGAAGTTGATCGATACCTGCCTGCAGCTATGCACATTTAATCGGCTTCTGGTACATATGAAAGAAGCGTGTAAAAGAGTTGTCGGTGTGCGTAGCGGCAGTGGATAGGACGTGCATTGAAATGTGGACTTGCGCCGTACTTCCGAGCAACGGCGGTGTTTCAACTTCGCACGAACTGGGGATTGAAGTCATTCTAGGGCGGTCGGGTGTGACCTCGTCGAAGCGCTTCAGCCTTTGGTCGCCTCGCTAAGAGATCTGCGGCGGCAAACCTCCGGGGGCATCAAGGGCATAACGGCAGATGCATACATCAGGGCATGAAGGAGTCCGAAGCCTGCTAATGAGCCTGTTCTTCAACGCGCAGATCCTCCCGCATTGGCTCCTGGCATGTTCTGGAAGACGGTCGAGGAACTGTGCAGAGAGTTCAACTGGTACATCGTAGAAAGGGGTTCCAGCTCAGGATACCGCCGAAGGGAAGCTGGCGATGAGGACGAGTTCCCGTGGCTCATGCTGATCCTCTTCTTATTAACGCTCGGCCACTGGGCAAATGACATAATAAGCTGCTGCATGAATCGCGGAATCGCGGCATTGTACCTCACTTCGACTTGCTGACCTCTGCCCAGGTGCTTATGCCTTCGTGATGTATGGCTGCTGGGACACCTCCCAGCGCATTGAAGTGCTTGCCACAAGGTCGGCTCGCAATGGGACCTCCGTCATCTGCCAGCGCGACGTTTACATGACATTGTTCACCTGCCTGCTGCCTGCAGGTCAGAGAACGCGCTCATGGTCACGGCGACGGTCAGCAATGCGATGGGAGGCAGGTGTTTTCGGTGTGTGTTGTTGTTCGGGCGCTCCTTGCTTTGTCCGTCGAATCCCTGGGCGCCAGGACCCACCCAGATTGCTTGACTTGACAGAACTATATTGTGCTATGTTACATGATATGATGTGATATGATGTGCAGGTTGCTTGACTGTATTATTTTGTTTTATATTATATGACATGATGTGTTATGCTACATGATATGATGTGATATCAAAAAATCTAAGAAGTGCCTGCCCGGAGGCCTGGTGACCAGCACAGCCCACCAAGGCGAGGAGGCGCAGCGTCTGTATCTCTTAACCTAATGCAACTTGGTATTATATAACATCATATATATATATATATTAATTAAAACAGAGCATAATGCATGATAACAGAATAGAGTAAAATGTAACATGATATGGGTACCCATATAGCGTAATGCAATATAACATAATATAACATGATACGATATGTTAGAAGATGACACAATATAATATCAGAACGATACTATAATAGAGCACAATATACTATAATATAGTATGATACCACGTAATGTAGAATATCATAGCATAACAAAATAGAGTATCGTATAATAGAAAAATACAATCTGCGGCCCAAGGATCAGGATGCATCTCATGATTTGGAGGGCAGCAGATTTGAGATGTTGAGCCAGGAGGCTTGCGAAGCTATCGGCAGAACCCCTAAACCCCAAACCCTAAACCCTAAGGTAGGCAGGTGATCAAAACACACCCTAAACCTTAAGAAGAGGCTGCCAGGCAGCTGGCACGCCGACGATTCAACAAGAGGTCTCCCCAAATTGATCTGCGTAGTTTTCTAACATGGGAACCCTTTTGGGGTCCTTTTAATAAGGGTGCCGTATTATATTGGGGCCTCAAAAAAAGGGACCGTAATTTAGAGGACTACCCAGCTTTTAACGAAATCAGCTTCTGTTCGTATCTTGCGAAAGACTTTCAGGTGTTCGGCTTCAGCCCTTCAGGTTTCATTTGATGAGCACTTCTTAGAGACGTGAGGCCATCTATGCCGGGCTGGACCAAATTCTCAACGAGTCCGAGAATGCGCTGTTTGAGGCCGTCTCCTGGGCCGAGAGTATTTGGGCACCACCTATAGTCTCCACAGTAGTTCCTTTTTGGGGATGCCTTATAGAATCCTTATTATATAACTGGTTAAACCAAAAAAAGGAACTACAATGGAGACTATAGGCACTCTGTGGCAGATTCATTGAGTTCTGAAGTGCGGAACCCAAGGAACCAAGCCAGGCAGCATCCCAGGGAGCTACAACTCGGTACGATTGTCATCTTATGCCATACTGCAACTGCGACAGCTAGAACCACTGCTGCATCGCCAACGGCACGACTGCCTCGACCGTAGCAACCAGCATCAGTACCCGGTGCTCCCATGAATATCCGCTGCATTTTGACACTGTATGTGCAGAATTACTTGGTGTGGGCACTACCGCCGACGAAGAACCAATAGAACCGCTTGCATTTTTTCAGGATTGGGTTCAGCAGGGAATATATGGAAGTAGTGTTGTTTTTGCTCTTGCCCCGCCGGGTCTCCCGCAGTGAGCGAGCAGTGAGACGGGGCGCCGACCCCCCGGTTGTTCGTTCTGGCCGCGCCGAAAGGTTGCGGAGCCCAACGGGCCAACGGGACGCAACAAACAAGAGCACACACCCCGGGGTGGTGTTGTTTTTGGCTCCGGCCCCGCCGAATCAAGGTTGTGGAGCGCAACGAGGCGCAACTTAAAAAGCCAAGCACTCTGGACACCCGGGGTGGACAGCCAAAAACATTCTCAGGACCAGCAGTGCCATGGGGCGCGAGCAAACACGGGCAACAACAAAACAAAAAACACCCTGGCCTCTATCAGCGTTCAATGCCTTTCGGGTTTAAAGGGCATTCGCATCATGCGTGACATTCCGCTCTCAGTCCGACATTGTCCGCCATGGAAGCCTTGGCGGACTCTTTCTCATAGGCAGCTGCCGGAACAGCATACGCAGCGATACGACTGAAATCAGTGAGGGTGTCATGCGAGTGTTGAAGTGGGGCGTGAACTAGCAGTTCCCATCTTAACATTCGCAAGCTTCCAGCTCGGTGCACGCCTCGGTGGCTTGGGCAATGACCCTGCAGACACATCAACGGACGGTGAATCACAGAACAGTCACCGGGCCCTCTTCGCAGAGCCATAAAGCTTGGACGCACAGCGCGAAGCGGCCTTTCATGGCATCCGTGCAAGCAGTGCCAAGGAGCCTAGATCACAAAGGGTACACGATTCGGGCCGCAGAGTTTAGGGTTCAGGATTACAGGTTTTGGTGTCGGGTTGAAAAAAATACACGCACTGCTGGCATTGCGTTCTGCAGCCGTTGCAGCTGTTTCGGACCGAAAACCCCCAAACCCTAAATATAAACCCTACCTAATATAGGGGCCATAATAATTAGAACAAGGTGAAACCCTCAACCCTAAACCCTAAACCCGACCTAAGATAGGGGCCATAATGATTAGAGCAAGGTGTGCGGAGAGAAGTCGGAGGCGAGTGTAGCTGCGGATGTCTTGTGCATCGCATAAATTTGAAGCTTTGAGCGAGTCATCTTCACGGACTTTTAGCAGGGTACTTTTTGGGTATACTATTTTATAGTATATTACAGTATATTATAGTACATTATAGTCTATTATAGTATATCATAGTATATTATAGTATATGATAGTATATTATGGTATATTATAGTATATTATAGTATTGTAGTATTAGAACGGACCCCCCCAAAAAACAGGTACATAGTATTGGCAAATTCTGTAGGCTCCGATACATGAATTACTTTATAAACCCTAAACCCTAAACCCTAAACCCTAAACCCTTACCCTGTCAGCCGGCAGGCTCGACGACTTGAGAAGTCGCTTACGGACGCTGCCGGCGCCGCTGCCGGCGCTCTCAATGCCACGGCTCAGGCAGGGTTTAGGGTTTAGGGTTTAGGGTTTAGGGTTCCCTAGATTTGGCGCTGAAGGGCCGATTCGGAAGTTTTCGGGGGGAGTCGGTCAAGAATTGGGCTTCTTTGAACCACCGGTGACAGGAAGGCTACGCATACTTCAACATGGGATCTTGTTGGTATCATGTGAGGCAGGGTTTAGATCATTGTCTTGGTCCATTTGTGAGTGTATGTAGAGCTCTATGAGTGCATCTTTGTGGGTCTTGCTACAACGGTTCCAATCATGCAAACCCTGCTTCATCCGGTGGTGCGACTCCTTCGACGGGTTTTGTGCGCTGAAGCATCTTCACAGTCCTGGTGGCAGCCTCAGATGGGGATCAACTACACGGCGATGTGTTGACTTGTGCGATCGTGCCAGGAGGAGTACTCCAAGCTCCTTGTCTGCCTCGAGACAAGCAGAGCTGAGATCTGAAACTGAAGATCGAGGATTGCAGCGGATAGCATCCATCTGTTGCGTGATCCCGTCTAGGCTGGTGATGCTCCTCTATGCAGAGTCCGAGAGGTTGTCCCTGGCACTTGCAGGCCTTGAGTCAAGGGCAGAGTGCCGTGGAGCCTAGATCTAGCCACTGCATCATTATTTGTTTTTCAACTTGAAGCCCCGATTCGAAGGCATGCAGTATGCCGCGCAGAACTTCGCGGCCAAATCCTTCCTTGACTCCGTCGATGTTTTGATCTCTGTGCCGGGAGCCATGACATTCACGCAGAATATGGCATGATTTCCCTATGCTGAAGCCCGAATTCCCGTACCTAGCTCATGACACGAATATGGCCTTAAAGTCCTTCCTTCTTTTGAAGCATGTTTTTCGAGTCCTCGCCCTTTGACTTCACCCTCAGGCTGGAGCCTCTCACTGCAGCGTTACCGAAGGTTGACAAAGAGGACGGGCGAAAGACTCTCTCTCCGTCTCTCCTTCTCTCTCTCTCTGTCAGTCTCTCTCTCCCTCCCTCTCTCTCTCCCCCTCCCTTTCTCTGATTGAGCCGGTTGTGTGAGACGAAAAGGCAGAACGACTAAACTATGTCATAGTTGCGTGTTATTTGCACACATGGTGTGTTATCGTCCGGGCTGGCACCTGCAGTGCTTCTTGAGCGGATGTGTGTTGGCAGTGTAGGCTATAGAAGATTGCTGCTTCCAACAGTTTGGAGCATACGCAGGCGATGGAGAGTCTCTCAAACAGCACCTTGGCATCCTGAAGCCTTGCCGACAAGCTCAGGGGTTTAGGCGTTTAGGGGTTTAGGGTGAAGCGTTTGGGGTTTAGGGTTTGGGGTTTAGGGCCTCCTCTTAGCTATCGCGCGGTTGACCTTCTACTCGACCGCCTGGCTTCTTGCTGCTCTGCAGTCGTCCTGTTATGCCGTAGGCCGTAGGCGTGCTCGCCTGCAAGATGGCTGCATTGGTGGAAGAGTGCGATGATGGCTTGAGAATTGAACTCCATGATGCAGATGTTCAGGTATCTGGTATTTTGCAAAGATTTCTCGAGATACGTAGTACACGAGTTTCGGCCATGCGCTGAGGCACCAAGGAACTCCAGCGGCTCTTCTCTGAGATGGAACTCGCGGTGCAGTCCATCCAGAGCTTCCTGGAGGTCGGTAGCGCCGTGAGTTCTAGGACTGTTTTACAAGGTGTAAGCCTTTCCGAGCCCTTTCAGTGGGTAAGCCCCGGGACGTCGCATCACATGCTAGTGGGGAGGTGCTGGGCACGGAGTATGAGACCTTCAGGCATGCCGCCGCGGCCTCAAGCCTTGCTTGTGTTTTTTCATGTTTCATGGTGCCTTCCAGAAGCCCCAACTCTCCCAACTCGACTTCGGGGGGTGCCCTTCGATTCCCAACTTATCGAGTCAGAGCTCGCCCCTACAATCCCCCTCTGCCTTAAGTGTTGCCTTAGTTCTTCCACCCTAGGAGCGCGGCGCTCTAGAGACCCTAGCCCTAAGCTAGGTCCTTATTGGATACAATTTTACATTTT